>JAJIBD010010673.1:0-70000 GCA_021461705.1 Cryptotis parvus | reverse complement strand
CTGGGGAGACTGGAGCCGGCTCGCGCCGAGCCAGCTCATGATGGGATCCCGAGGAGGGCAGATGGGTTTTGGGTGTTGGCCCTCGCCTCTGGGGGTCCCGAGCAGCCAGATGAACTCGCCCATCACACTAGCCACCATCTTCGCTGTCCGGACGCTGAGAAACTGACCCACGAACAGATCAACTGAGCAAGACCAGTTCGAGCCCAGGTGGGCGGCTCCCAGAGGCGGGAATCACTGGGAATTCGCCAGATGGAGTCAGGGTTAAGCCCCCCCTCCTCCATTTTGCCGGCCTGGTGGCCCGCCAGGAACTGCCCGGGAACCAGTATGCAGAGCCGAGCGCTGGGGAGACTGGAGGGCTCGCCGAGCCCAGCTCATGTGGGATCCCGGGGGGGCAGATGGGTTTTGGGTGTTGGCCCATCGCCTCTGGGGGGGTCCCGGAAGCAGCCAGATGAAACTCGCCCATCACACTAGCCACCATCTTCGCTGTCCGGACGCTGAGAAACTGACCCACGAACAGATCAACTGGCAAGACCAGTTCGAGCCCAGGTGGGCGGCTCCCAGGGGGGGATCACTGGGATCGCCAGATGGAGTCAGGGTTAAGCCCTCCCCCTCCTCCATTTTGCCGAGCCTGGTGGACCCGCCCAGGAACTGCCGGGAACCAGTATGCAGAGCCTCGAAGCGGCTGGGGAGACTGGAGCCGGCTCGCGCCGAGCCCAGCTCATGATGGGATCCCGAGGGGGGGCAGATGGGTTTTGGGTGTTGGGCCCACGCCTCTGGGGGGTCCCGGAAGCAGCCAGATGAAACTCGCCCATCACACTAGCCACCATCTTCGCTGTCCGCGGCTGAGAAACTGCCCACCGAACAGATCAACTGAGGCAAGCCAGTTCGAGCCCAGATCGCGGCGCAGCGGCCGGCGTACAAAAAGTGAAACAGTAATGTCATTTAATGCACTGTATTCCATGAAGAGCAGGAAAGTTTGTCGGGAAGGAGATATAGAGACGAAGGAAATGCATACAGAATCTGCCGGGTGGTTGGGGTGCGGGAGGGGGGGGGGGAGGTGGGGACATTGGTGATGGTAGATGGGTTTGGGTGGGAGGGATGGGTTTTGGAACACTGTGGATCCAAGACTATACTGAGCATCTTTCAATTGTGTGTCTGAAGTGATGTAATGATATTTGGGGGAAAATAATAAAAAAAAAAAAAAAAAAAAAAAAAAAAAAAAAAGAACATAGCCAGGGAATAATAAATGGTCAAAGACACAGAATCCGAGGGCTGGTTTACAGACCTGAGCTAACCCCTGGCAGGGTGAGTGGGTGCAGGGGACCCTGAGACAGGGGTGGGCTCTGGTCAGGGGTGTGGAGCTGGAACACTGAATGTGTGAAATCCTCTCATGAGCAGTGTGGTACATCACGTTGCCTCTAGTAAAATAAATAAAATAAAATCTAATTCAAACAAGATTATAAATTATTCCTCTTTTCTCCCCTCAGGTTTTTGGGCCACACCTGGCTGTGTCTCGGGCTTACTCCTGCCTCTGCATTCAAGGATCATTCCTGATGGTCTCACGGGACCATACTTGCTGCGAGAGATTGAACCCATGTTGGCCACTTGCAAGGCGAGAGCCCTACCCACTATTGTCCCAGGCTAGTCCCACGTTATTCCTCTTTTTAACACTCTCCCAATGCCCCACTACACACACACACACACACACACACACACACACACACACTTGTTTTCTTCAGAATAAAAGTCCAATTCTTCCTGGGTACTGATGTGGCCATGAGGTCAAGGGGCATGGGGATCCATGGGGATCCACGCTGTCTTCTCTGTCTCCTTCCTTCTGTCCAGCCACTGCAGCCCTGACTCTTCCTTCAATGAAGCAAATGCTTTCCTGCCTCTCTGTTTCGTGCTTTCCCTCTGCATGGCATGCTCTGTCCCCCAAATGTAGATGGCCTGCTCCCCGCCTCCCTCAGAACGTGGCTCAGAGATCCCTTGTCAGTCTTTAACCCTTGCCCGGCTTTAAGCCCTGTGACCTGTGGACCCACCCTCCCTTTGCTAGGCCATTTCTCCTTTCCTCATGTACTTGTCCCTCTCTCTGTTGCAGTGTTGGCTCCGTGAAGTCACAGACTTTGTTTTGGTTTACTGCTGTGTTTTCAGAGCTGTGTTTCAGAGCTGGGCACACAGTGGTGCTCAGTACATGTTGTTAAATTAAATGACTGAGACCTCAGAAACACTTTGTTGATCAAGTTAAATAAATGCCTCTTCTACGTGTTGGGTGCTAAAACAGGCTGAGAGGGGCCGGAGCGATAGCCCAGCAGGTAGGGCGTTTGCCTTGCACGCGGCCGGCCTGTGCCAGCCTGGGTTCAATCCCGGCATCCCATATGGTTCCCCAAGCACCGCCAGGAGTAATTCCTGAGTGCAGGACCAGGAGTAATCCCTGAGCATCGCCGGGTGTGACACAAAAAGCTAAAAACAACAACAACAACAACAACAACAAAAAACAGGCTGAGAATCCTAGAAACCAAAAAGAATTCCCAGGAACCTTCTGTTCTACTGGCAGAGTCAGTCAAATGAGCAACGAATAATATAAAATAAAACGAAGCAGCTATTGGTGAGTGGAGAGACAGTGTAGCACACTTGCCTTGCGTGGGGCCAACCTGGGTTCATCCTCAGCACCCCACATGGTCCCCCAATTCCCGCCAGGAGTGATTCCTGAGCACAGAACCAGGATTAAGCCCTGAGCAATGAAGGGTATGGCCCCAAAACAAACAATCATTAACTCAGTAGGGATCAATAAGAAAAAACAACAGTAAGCCCTCTGAGCAGCCTGGTCAGTTAACACCGAGCTGAATGAACTGTCAGGGAGTTTCTGATGCCAACCCATTCAGTTCTCCTGTTCTGCTGTCAACTACGCTGAGCTCCTGCAGGCTAGGGGACAGGGCTGCCTCCACTAGACTGCCTGGGTGTCAGGTACCGAAGCTCATCCCTTCAGACCAAGCCACTACAAACTGGAGATTTTATGACACCCCCCCCATCACGTTTGAAAATCTGCTAGAATGGCTCATAAAACCCAGAAAAACACATTTACTGGTGTATAGAGGATACAATACAGGAATATCCCAATGTATAGGTCAGAGGACAAAACTGAGGGAGTCAGTGACTCTCTGGTTGCCCCACCCTCCCAGCATCCCCTGCCAGCACTCATGTCCAGATATCCAAAAGCTCAGAGTCTTCGGAGCAAAAGGTTTATGTTTGCTTTTATTTTTGAATCACATCCAAAGTGCTCGGGGATCATCACTGCCAGCTAAGCTCGGGGACCTTATGCAGTGCTGGGAACCGAACCATGTGAGCTGCGTGCAAGGCAAGGGCCTTACCAGCTGCCTTATGTCTCTGGCCTCTGGAGCAAAAGTTTTTATAGAGAATCATCTCCAGCCCACCTTCCCTTCCTTCTAATCATCTTGTCTTTCGAGCCCCATTCTGAGATTTTATGAGCCCTCAGATCCACTCTAAGCTATCTCAATAACTAAAAAAGCAAAGCTGATCTCTATAAATAATAAGACACTCCTACAACTCTGGAAATTTGAAGTGGTCATGAGTTCTGGTTCTGGAACCAGGACTACAACCAGGAGTGACCCTGAGCACTGAATCAGGTGCAGTCTCCAGTACTGCCAGGTGTGGCCAAATATAATAATAAATCACTTGTATCACTTGTCTTCCTGTTGTTCATCGATCTCCATATGTCCTGTTGCAAGCAAGTGTACCCCAGGGGCATCTGCTTACTGCAGGAACAGGAAAAGCCTCAAACCATTCCTACAGGTCAAGGGAATGAGGTCCATAATTGTTACTGGTTTTTAGGCATATCAAATAAAACACTGGTAGCTTGCCAGTCTCTGCTGTGTAGGTGGTATACTCTCAGTATAAGGCTCTCATTTCGAGCATTTACTGATAAAACTCAAAGGGAAAGATCAATAATAAATAAGGTCAATAAAGAGTCATTTAAGTGAGGACCAGTGTTGGAGGACATATTTAGCTAATCTGGGAGTTTTGTTGTTTTGCTCACTCCCAGCTTAATCTTATTTAAGCCAAGGTTCATTCTAATGAGATCTCTCTTCTATGTAAACACTGCTAGAGGGTGTGGCAGTTACAGAAGTCACCTTGATTGAACAACTTCTGACTTATACATCTACTAAGACTTCTATGTTTTCTAGATTGGGCACAGCTCCTCTTTATACCCACTGCACCCAACGTGGGACAGTTAGAATTTACCAGGAGACTACCACCCTGGCTACGCTGAGACTAAAGGAAGACTATAGGAAGGATCATACTAGTTTGCTCTAAGCAGGCGAGTATGACCCTTTCAGTACATGAGAACAAGATACTCAGAATCACACTGGTGCAGATAATAATAAGGACCTTGTGGGTACCATCTAGATTACATGAAGCTCATGAAGTTAAGATGTATTACTTTATATCAGCCCCTCTCTCCATGTGTTTACATAAGAGATAATCTCCTTAGTCCTTGGCATAACCTTTGTTTATACCTACAATAGGGTGTGGCACTACACTCTGTTTAGGGTTCTTTGTTGGCATGACAACCTCCCGATTGGATTACTTTGGTGTATATAAGGGGCTGACTTGAGGCCCCTTCACCTTTTGCCTTTTGGTTCCTCAGCCTTCAGCTTTTGGCTCCTGCGGCTTTTTGGCTTTTGGCCTTTTGCTCCTTCTGGGTAGGACTCAGCTCGGGTGACATCCTCTCTCTTTGGTGGGAGACTTAGGCTCTTTTGTATGGTCAAGTTCGGACCAGAGCTAGAGTTTGTTCATTATATTGGATTGCTGTGGAAGAGCTTTTGTACTATTAAAAGCCATTTTTGGAACTGCACCTGACTCGTGAGTTTTCATCTTTCTCCCGGCGTCCTCAGAGGTAGAAGACAACCTCTGTTCCGATACTGTTGGGGGGACCCCGACATCCGGAGCTCCCCGACAGACCAGGAATTCAAAATGAGAAAAGCCTCACGTGGAAGTGAAATTCTTGTAACGAATTCTGAAAGATGCTCTTCCGTCTTAAGTATATAGAACCCAGTTGCTTCCGGTGCTGGCTCCATGCCATGTGACCTGGTGCCAGGCACTGCTCACGGGACTCTTCACCTGTCAATTTCTGTTGTTACCGCTGTCTTCACCCAGTCCAGACCACTACATGAGCTAACCCCTGTTAACATGGTCCACAAACGCTTGACATGACAAACGCCCGTGGACTTTAGTTCTCCCGTGTTACTGGTTTTGTTTTTGTTTTCTTTGGGGGGTCACACCCAGTAATGCTCAAGGGTTACTCCTGACTCTGCACTCAGGAATTACTCCTGGCAGTGCTCGGGGACCATATGGGATGCCGGGATCGAACCTCGGTATGCTGCGCGCAAGGCAAAAGTCCTACCCTCTGTGCTTGGCTCCAGCCTCCCTCCCATGTTGCTGTTATGGGGGCACTGGTCTGCTCTGGTCTCAGCGTGAAAGGTGCCAACAGAATAGAGCACCATCTTCCATTCTTGGATGCTACCCATGGAGCATTCGCTCTGCCATAGGGTCAGATGCCGCCGCCACTTTTTTTCTGGGCGGGGTGGGGTGGTGGAAAGGAGTCACACTCAGCAGTGGTCAGGAATTATTCCTGGCTCCGTGCTCAGAGATCACTCCTGGCAGCTCAGGGCACTGGTTTGGTGCGGATCAAACCCTGGTCATCCGAGTCAGTGAGCGCCTCACCTGCTGCTCACCCACTGTAACATCTCTCAGCCCCCACTGCCACTCCTTCACAAGAGGGATGGATCAGCACACACTGGGCAGGAAGCGGCCAGTGGCTTTGTACACTCTGGAGCAGTTTGTGCCTTCTCTTGAACATCATGTATGTGTATATAAATATATATATATGCATATAAATGTATATATTTCTCTCCCTTCACATGTCACTAAGTAAATCTCTATAGGATTTTTGTTGTTGTTGTTGTTGTTGTTGTTGCTTGACAACATGTAATGAGATTTGGAGATAACCAACTGGATCCCACGGACGTCAAAGATCACATGGCTGCCCACCTACAAGATGGTCAGACTTCTTCATCAAGACCCTGAACGGTTTGAGGCTCTTCATGTTCCTGAAGCAAACCAGATGCCATTGGGCTACACTGGCGAGTGATAGGGTCAAATGGAAATGTTACTGGCACCCGCTCGAGCAAATCAATGAGTAACTGAATAACGGATGTCAAGTGATCAAGTGTTGCTTTGTATTCTGCGCCACACCCAGTGGTGCTTAGGGGGACCATATGGGATATGGAGATTGAAGCTGGATTGACCACATGCAATGCAAGTACCTGCTGTAATATATCTCTGACTCCTCTAAGTAAATTTCTTTAAATAAAGCTATTTTTCTGGAGCTAGAGCAATAGCATAGTGGGTAAGGTGTTCGCATTGCATGTGGCCAACCCAGGTTCAATCCTCAGCATCCCATATGGTCTCCCGAGCAACTCCAGGAGTAATTTCTGAGTGCAGAGCCAGGAGTAACCACTGAGCATTGCTGGGTGTCACCCAAAAAGTAAAAAACAGAAAGAACTATTTTGCTGAAAGAAGAAAAAGGTTGGCAGCCAGCACCTAGCTTCTAGCAAACTTATTTTTCAGGGGTAGGGGGGGCGGCAGGGAAGGAAGGTGGTGTCATTTATTTATTTATTTGTCGACTATTTATTTATTTATCTATTTGTTTGTTTGTTTGTTTTGCTCAGGGTTATTCCTGGATCAGCACACAGGAATTACTTCTGCCAGTGCTCAGGGGACCAAATGGGATGCCAGGGATTGAACCTGGGTCAGCCCATGTGCAAAGCAATCGTTCTGCCCACTATACTATCTCTTCACCTCTAAACGTTTTGTTTTTTAAATAATACCAGGGAACCCAGGACCTCACGCATGGACAGTGTGTGTTCATCTACTAAACCACATCCCCAGCCCACAGCAAATGGCAGACCTTTGAGAATGGTATACAAGAACCCCAATAGGAATAAGTCTGGTCTAATAAGCTGGGGTCCCACTTCTGTCCTGGATTGGACTAAAACTTTTGATAACTCAATTAACTGAATTAATCCCCACTCAGAGATTAATTCAGTTAGCTGAATTAATCTCTCTCAGGATTAATTCAGTCTGTCTTGATTTTTATGGTACCTTCTTCCTACTTCCATATTTGGGGGTGGGAGGATAAAACCTTATCAGACACTACCAGGGCGTTTAAGCTTCCAGTCAGACTTCTTGAGGATGGGGCCAGATAGTACAGTGGGTAGGGTACTTTGCACACGGTCAACCTGGGTTCAATCCCTGGAACCACAGATGGTTCCGTGGGGCAGGGAGGGGCAGATTTCCTGAGGCTGCTAACTAAATGGAGTCATTGTGTTGCCCTCGAACCCCAAATCAAAATGGTTTGGGTGTAGGTTCCTCATGCACTCTGCCCTGCTCCTCTCCGGGCAGGTAACTGGGAGTTCTAGGCTGGGGACAGCATCTTACCAAGGAAACCCAGGGAACATTTCAACTCTGGTTCTTCGTTTTTGTTTTTGGGCCACAGCCAGCATTGTGCAGGGGTTACTCCTGGCTCTGTGGTCAGGATCACTCCTGACAGGATCATGTGATGCTGGGGATCGAACCCGGGTTGACCACATGCCAAGCAAGCACCTTACTCGTTATACTGTCTCTCTGGTCCAGAAAGGGAATTTAAAACGTGTTCAATTGTTTTCATTGTTAAGATAGCTCAAAGGACTGAAGCACATGCTTTGCCTTGAATTCAACCCAAAAGGACTGCATGCCCCCCCATAGCTGGGAGCGGCCCCACCCCCACCAGGCACCAAGCTGGGAGCACCCCTGAGAATGATCCCAAAGCGGAAACCAAGTGAACATAGAAAGCAAGGGCCAGCAGGACAGGACAGGCATTTATAAATATTTCCTAATTCCCACCTGTGAGAAAGTGTTGGGCTGGCTAAATGTCATTCATTCTCTTCAACCTCAGAGTGAGCGTCGGCGCGGAATTCCTCTGTGGTTTCCCCATCTTCATTTAGTGAAAATAAATTATGGGGGGGGAGGGTGTGAGGAAAAGAGGGTGGCTTGAGGTGGGGTGTGGAGGGTGGGCCCCTGAGACAATGGTGGAGGGAAGCGGACACCGGTGAGGGGTGTGGTACTGGAATGTTGTTGACACGAAACTCCATCACTGACAGTTTTGTAAAACTGTAAATCACAGTGGCTACAATGAAATGAGATTTTTTTCTAAAGAAATCACAGAAAGTGGTGACCCAGACTCCAGGTCTGGGTTCTTCTCTCCGAGGGGGTCTCCCTGCCTGGGGTCAGGCGGCTGGAAAGGCAGACCCCGCCCGACCCCTTCCTGAGGAATGCAGTCTCCGCTGGCAGCCCAGGGCTTCAGCAGGGGAGTCCCTTCCCCCTCTCCCTTCCTCCATTTGCAATCACTATTTATTTATCTTTGGAAGTCAGAGGAGCCAGAGCCTGCACGTGGGAGAGACTTGTGGAGTTGGGGAGGGAAGCTCAGAGGCCAGTGTGTGGGTCCCAGCAACAGAGAGAAGCTTCTGGAGAGCCACCCAACTGGGAATGTGGAGACAGGCACATGGGTGGGGGGGGGGGGGGGGGCTGGTCACCCTTGCCGCACTCTGTGGCCCAGGGAAGGAGGGTGTCACTGCCTCTCAGCAGTGACAGCTCACTGGGGTAGCTCACAAGTTTGCCTTTGTGCCAAGACTGAGAGGCAGACACCAGGCCACAGTCTTCCTTCTGTCCCCAACCCCTTCCAGCTGACGAGACGGGTCGTCTACCTGCACATCGGGTGTAGGGGGCACCCTCTCCCTGTACTAGTCAAGGTGAGAGCTGGGGCCCAAGACTCAGTCAGCCCCACTCCACTCCTATCCCTAAAACCACATATGGTCTCCTGGGCACTGCCAGCCAGGAGTGAGATCCCTGAGTATGGAGTCTAGGTCATGCCCTGAGCACTGGCGGTGTGGTCCCAACCTCTTCCCTTGCCAAAAAAAGAGAGAGAGTCAGACTTGGCCCAAAAGTCACTTCTCATGTCTCCACTTAAATTCATAAAGGAAGGGGCAGCCTGTCCAAGTGCTCCCACTAAACACACACACACACACACACACACACACACACACACACACACACACGGGGGCGGGGGAGAGAGAGAGAGAGAGAGAGAGAGAGAGAGAGAGAGAAAGAGAGAGCCCCCACCGCACACACCATGGATTGGAAAGACAGGCAGCCATCAGTCTCAGTCAGCTGTCCTTAGCCTGTGACCCCTCTTTGGCCCGAAGACGAGCCCTCCCTGCCAGGCAAGGTCACGGGCTTCATAGGGCTGTCAACCTCTAGGTCTCTGGCGTGTAACCTGCAGTGGCCACAGGCAGAGAGGGCTGGCAGGGGGGTGTGCGACCGGGCTCCAGACGGCCCAGTTAAGTCTCTGGCAAGAGCAGAGCAGGGAACAGAGTTCCGTCCCCAAGGACCGAGCAGAAGGGTCCCGGCTCAGGGAGAGGTCTCGGGAGGTGCAGGGCGGGTGTAGGGGGCACGCGGGGCGGGCTCTCCTCGCCCAGGGCAGCGACCTGGCGGCGTATCGGGGAGGCGCTAGGGCCTCGCGGACGGGCGAGCTGGCAAGGGGGAGGGCGCCGTCGCGGGAAGGCGGGCGGGGGGCTGGCGGCGGCGGGAGCGGCGCCGAGCCGAGCTGCCTCCATCCATGGCACGGAGCGGCGGCCGCCGCAGCAGGAGCCCGGCGCGATCCGCTAGCTCCCAGCCCCGCGCCCCGCGAGCAGGCGACGCGGAGCGCCCCGGCTTCCTCCGGCCCGCGAGCCCCGCGCACACACTCGGGCCGCGCCGCCGGGGCCGCCTGCGCTGCGCTGACAGCCGCGCCCGCGTCCTCCCCGCCGGGGCGCTCGCCGGACATGCCCCCGGGGCGCGGCGGCGGGGACCCCGGGGCTTGCCTCCGCCCAGGGCCCCCCCGCCCCGCCCTCGGGCGCCCGGGGGCCCCCGCTGAGCACGCCTTCCCGCACGCTCCGGTCCCCGCAGGGTCGGCGCGCAGACGGGCCGCCGCGCTGTCGGTCCCCGCGGGGCGATGGGCTGATGGGCGCCGGGGCACGCAGGATGCTGGGGGGCGCCCGTGTGTCTGCCGCTGCCGCTGCTGCTGCTGCAGTGGCTCCTGCTCCTGACGCCCGAGACGAGGGGCGCGCCCGGCTGCCCCGTCCCCATCCGCAGCTGCAAGTGCTCGGGGAGCGGCCCAAGGGACTAAGCGGCGGCGCGCCCAACCCCGCGCGCCGGAGGGTGGTGTGCGGCGGCGGGGACCTCCCGGAGCCGCCCGAGCCCGGCCTCCTGCCTAACGGCACCGTTACGCTGTGAGTACCCCGGCCCGACTCCCGCCGTCGGGGAGATGGGCACCGACGGACCCTGGACGGGAGGAGCGGGAAGAGCGGGAAGGGGGCCGATGCCGCCCCTCTGGGTCAGGCCTGCGTCCGGATGCCGCCAAGGCAGGCTTGGGAAAGGAGGGGAAAGAGCACTTGAGGAGCGTGGAGGGAGGAAGGGGCTGCGGGAGGCGCGTGTGCCCGGGGAGAGGCGCCGCGAGCGCCCACACACCTGTATGCAGGTGGAGTGAGGTGGGCACCCGCCGGACGCCCTCGCCCCTTGGGTTTCCAGCCTGAGCGGGCGTTGAGGACTTTGAGGGAGACTCTGAGGAAGACTCGGGCCACATTGATGCCCCCTTGTCCATTTAAGTCTTTAGCAAGGCGGATGCTGCAGGCGGGCTGGACCGGACGAGCTTCCCGGGTTCAGCCTGCGGGCTGGCTTCTCCAGTGGGGGGCGCCACCCCACCCCCAACCTCGGGCTTCCTGCCAGGCTCAGGACCCAGGAGGGTGGGCACAGAAAAGTCTGACCTCGGAAAATTGCGGACGCTTCTGAGTGAGACCCCAGCGTCATGGTTTCTCTGCCCCGCCGTGCACTGTGATACCTCCCTCCCCGGGTATCATCAGAGCCTGGACATTTCAGTCTGCATTGACTTCTTTGCGAAAAGCTAAGAAAGAAACCGTGGCCAGAGGGGAGGCGCCTTCTAGCCCTGACCGTCCTGTCCACCACCCCTTTCCCTGCGCCCACAGGCCCTTCTCAAGCTTTGCTTTGGTTGCTGTAGCCTGACCCAATCAACCCTCTTGGTTAGGGGGTCCAGAATCCCGCAGCCCCTGGAGAATGGGGATAATTTGCGACCCTTCCTCATTGCCTTCAGCATGTGCTTGAATTTCCTGCCCTGAGCATGTGCTCGAGCTCTCTGAGCACTGTGGACTGGAGGGTCCGGCACTAGCGGCAGCCCCTTCCTGTCCTGTGCTGGTCCAGCCTGCAGGCCACTTCCCTTTCCCTGTCCTCCTGACCCCAGTGGCAACTATATCCTCACTACCCCTTGCCCGAGTTGGGACAGCCCGATTGTGTCCAGAACAATACAGTAACACCTCTGGTTGGGTGAGTTCACAGGCTGCCTGTTTCCTGACAGGACACAACTGTTCAGCCTCTGACGTTGGCTGCCTGGACTTAATATTCCCGGCCGGGGGTATGTGTGTGTGTGTGTGTGTGTGTGTGTGTGTGTTCTGTCTGTCTATGTCTGTCTGTCTATGTCTGTGTGTGTCTGTCTGTGTCTGTGTATGTCTCTGTGTGTGTCTGTGTGTAACTGTGTATGTGTCTGTGTTTCTAGGTGTGTGGGTCTGTGTGTGTTTATGTATGTCTGTGTGTGTGACTGTGTGTATTTGTGTGTCTGTGTGTGTTTTTAAGTAATTGTGTGGTGTGTCATGTGTCTGTGTGAGCGCGCGCCTGTGTGTGTGGCCGTGGAAGAGACTGGAGGCCCCTATCTCTGTCCTGTCCTGCCGCCCAGCCGCTCCGGGATATGTGGGCCATGGCCAGGAAACCAGCTGTGTTTGCTCATCCCTCTGCGTATCCATTGGTGTTGAAGGGTCAGGCGGGCCGGGCGCTGCCCAGCCCACTCAGTTCTGGAGAAGGAAAATGCTTGCTGTGTAGGATAGTTGGGCCGGGGAGTGTGGCCCAGCTGGGCCCTGACCACTCTGCTCCGGGCGTGGTGTGTCTGTGTATGCTTGTGTATACTTGATCTTATGGCGGCCCTCACGCACTCACCCCCAGCATGTGCGTGTCTGTGTGGGGATTAGAGAGGCCTAACATGCTGAAGTCAGAGAGAAGAGGGGAAGAGTTCGAAGGTTGTGTGGTCCGTCTTAGAGTGATTGGGCAGCTAAGCTTTCCAGCCATGACCAGTTCCCACCGACGCCACTCCAGGGAAGGTGCGGGCGAGCCCTGGTGAGAAGCCACTGTGGCAAGGTGGTGGCGGGCGCATCTGCTCCCTTCCCTCCCTCCCACACTATCCCCAGGGGAAGGCCTCCCGCCTCGTTCATCTCTGACCAGTCCTGCTTAAGATATTTCCCAAAGAAAACAGGCCCCTAAGCTGGGCAGGATACCCCCAGGGTCAGGGAGAGCCCGGAGAAGCCCCCTGAGAGTGCACGGCCAGGCCCGGGAGTGGGTCTGAATCCCAGCAGCACACGTATTGCACAGACTCCCCCCGCCCGCACTGTGTACTCCTGATCACCCCCAACCCCGCTCCCTCCGAGTTGGCATCTGAAGGAGAGCTCAGACGCTTCTGCAGCAGAAGCTTCAGAGGATTCTGTGCCCAGATTCTGCCCGGTGGTCCCCAGGGTGCATCTTGAGGGGAAGAAGGTGGGGAAGGGGCTGCAGTTTCAGTTCACCAGAGTCAGAAACTGAGCGCGGCCAGACCTTCTCTCCGCCTCCCAAAGCTGCTTCCTTACTCTCCTCTTCCTCTCCCTCTTGAATTGCCCTTTGCCTTGTTAGCTTGTCTCCCGGTATGCACCCAGGATTCCAGCCAACGGTTTAGGCATTGTGGCTTTACTCTACCGCCTCTTCCTTTTTTTTGTTTGTTTGTTTGTCTTGGGTTTTTTTTTTTGGGGGAGGCCAGACATGGCAATGCTCAGGGCTACCTCCTGGTTCTGCTCCCAGGAATCACTCCTGCAATGCTCAGGGACCATATGGGATGCTGGGGATCGAACCTGGGTCAACCGTGTGCAAGGCAAGTGCCCTACCAGTTGTGCTATCTTTCCAGTGCACACCTCCCACTTCCTTTTTCCTGAAGAAGGGCTGCCAGTCCCGTCCGCACACCAGCTGCTCACCCAGCCCAGGAGCTGAGACATGGACTATGAAACCAGTTTAGGCAGAGAAAGTCTTGGGTGTGATGCCTGTCTGCAAGGAGCCGCCAGCAGCCCAGCAGAGATTCTGAGACCCCTTTGGTTTTACTTTCCAGCGAGTCCTTCCACCTCCCCCCCACTCTTATCTCAGCTCCTGCCTCCGTGTCTGTAAACTGGAGCCTCCTCTCCTCACCCTTTGCTCCCCACCCGCTGTCAGGGGTTTTCATTCCCTGGTTTTCAGGAAAACAGAACTCCTGGTTTCCTTCCTGATCCCTCTGTCCCACCCCACCTCAGCTCACTGCCCAATCCCCAGGGCAGCCGTGGGCACCGTGACTTCAGGGCCTAGTGAGAGAGAAGGGGTCCGTGGAGGGGTCTCCTAACAGGAGAGAACCTGGTGTGAGGGAGATTCGCTCATGCGGTAAACTCCCACTCTGCTCCCCTCCCACCACTTTCAGGACCAGCAAGTAATGGCCCCTTGCTTCTAGCTCTAAAACTTCTGCCGGAGGGGATGGGTACAAGGGAGCGAGTACAGTGGGAAATCCACTTGCCTCACACGTAGCTCACCTTAGTTCGATCCCTGACATCCCTTGGTTCCCTGAGCACCACTGGGAGTGATCCCTGAGCACTACCAGGTATGACCAAGCCTCCAAAGAGGGAATTGTTGGGTTGAAGAGATAGCATGGAGGTTAAGGTGCTATTTGAATGCTGCCAACCCTGGTTTGAGTCCCAGTACCACAAATGGTCCTCCTAGGCCTGCCAGGAGTGGTCCTTAAGACCACTGGCCAGTGTAGCTCCCAAAACAGAAAGAATGGTGGTGGGGGTGTGTGTGTCTGTGTGTGTGTGTGTGTGTGTGTGTGTGTATGTGGGGGCGGTTCTTTGGAAAAAATCTGCTAGTAGATTATTCTAGAAAGTCCTATGAAGATCCCCAGGACATTGGGCAGCCCCTCAGGAGACAGCCTCCCAGTTCATACATTCTTAGAACGTCCACACTGAAAGGCCCCTTACAGTGTCCAGCCGTCTACAGCAGAGGAGACTGAGGCCCAGTGGGGAGAGGGCTGGGAACTGGCTCACTGTCACAGAGCATCAGGAGTAGCCGGTTGGGTGCAGGTGAGGAACTTGCTGTTCATTTGGCTGGACTTGGGACTCCCTGGATACAAAAGTAAACTTACGACACCCCTTTTCCGCCCTAGCAAGCCCCAGACCCTTCTGACCTGGGGGGATTCCTAGGCTGGGGTGGGGAGGGGGCGGACAAGAGACAAATCATGCCCCCCCAGCCCCCAGAGCCTCCACTGGGCCTCCTGCTGGGGCTGCTGCCCACCTCCCGGGGTGACAGGGTCCTCAGTCACACCGAGGTGTGCGGCAACTCACACAAGGCCCCTTGGCCGCCCTAGGCCGTGTGCTCCAGGGGCAGGGAGATGGCTCCGGAGACCAGACTCTCCCTCTGCACCCCAGCTTGGGCTGGGATCTCCCCTCAGCACCCTACACGCCCGCCACCGGGATCCAGTTAGTGAGGGCAGTTTGGGGCAAAGTGTGCCAGCCGCCATGCACGCCTCCCGAGGGGAGTGGAAAGATGCTGGGTGGGGGGGCAGGCAGTGGCGTCTCCCTCCCCTTCTCTTCCACCCTCTTTCCCCATATGGTTCTCATAAGGTCTGGGCCCAGAGACAGCAGCCAGAGGAAGTGGCTGTGTACAGAGAGCTTTTGTGAGCGAGAGGAGGGGGAGGGAGAGCAGGGAAGGAAGGAGAGAAAAGAGGGCCAGAAGAAGCCGGAGACCCCAGCACGCAGCCCCTTCCCAAGGTGCAGGGTCTCAGCAGTGGCACCCCAGGGGCCCTGCCCAAAGAAATCTTGCCCCCTCCCAGTCTCTTCCCAGCTACCTGCTGGGGCACCGGAGAGACCAGTTCAGGTCCAGGCGTTGGTCACCTTTCCCGAGAGGTTTCTCCCAGGGCTTCCTCCTATGGGGGGTACCTGGAGTCAGGGGAATGAAGGGAGCAGAGACATGGTCGCTGGAGCTTCCTGGTTCATGGCACTGAGCTCTGCAGGCCACAGCACATCGGTCAGGCCCCAGCATGGGGTATTGGCCCCCGTTATTCAGAGCCCCCCCACCAAAGCTTAGTTCCGCTGCCCCTGATCTCCCAGGAAGACCCTTCAGATCAGGCCCCTCTGCACAGGTTGTGGGGTGGGGGTGGTCCCAGGTTCCGGGCTGAGTTTGAGAATGCCCCCTCAGAAAGACCCAGGAAGGCAGCGGCTTTCAGACACCGCCACCCGTTGACCCTTCAAATGGGGTTGTGTTTTTTAAAGGGAGAGTGTTTCCAAGTTTCTGCCACACGGGAGTCATTGGGATAAGGACCTTTTCCTGAAGGAGCAAAAGTCCCGCCAAATGGGCTGCCACCCCCTCTGTGGGCTTGCTTTCACCAAGGCATAGGGAGGGAAGTGGGGTTCCTGCGAGTGCTGAACCAGAGGCTCAGGACCCCTTCACCCCAGGAGGACCCATTCCTGTGCCCACGCCCACCCCCAGAGCAAGACAGAGGAGGGAAATGGCCCCGGGCTGAGGAACCAGAGGGAAAATCCGGAGGCTGCTCTGAGGGGCTGCTCCGAGGGGCTGTTTATTTTCATTCCCCCAGCCCAGTCGCTCTGTTCTATTTAGAGCTCAGACACTGACAGGACGAAGCTCTCCTCCCCTTCCTCCCTCCTCTGGGGGAGGGGGCATCCTTTCCAAACTCCAGAACATTCCTTTGCTTTGAGGACCGGCTGAGGGGGTGGGGGAGCAGAAAAACTGTGGGGTGGCCTCCCAGGACCCCACTTTCCCAGCCTTGGGAGCAGGAGAGACCAAAAGGGGGAGCCGGGGCTGTGGAAGATGGATGGGGCCAGGTGAGGCCCTCAGTCGCCCAGGAGGGAGCTCCAGCCTGAACCGGAGGGGCCAGACATCTCCCAGCTGGCAGGGGAATGGGGCCCAGCCGCTGCCCCTCCTCCCGCTCCCTTAGCACGCCCTCCCTCGGGACTTCGGCCTGCTGGGAACTGAAAGTTGAGGCCGAAAGCCTGGACTTCAGGCTCCTGAACAAAATTCAGGGTCCAGAGTGGCAAAGCTGTGGAACTTTGCACATCAGACCCGTTTATTCCTGAGAAGGAAAACCCCCAGATTGGAACCGCCCTGGCCCAGGTTGCTCAGCTCCCAGGCTGACCCCCTGCTCCCCTCCAGACCACACTGACCCCTCAGAAACCGCGCAGGGGACATGCACTGACTAACCGCTCTCTCCTGCGCCCCCACCAAGGAGACCCACACGTGCATCGTGCTCTGTCCAGTGCCATGGGGAAAGACTGACCTACAGAACGTGAGCAACCCCAGCTCTTATTCTTCTGTGGTCCTTCCTGCCTGCCACTATGGGGGCTGTGCCCCCAGAGCAGGGGTTAGGGGGGCCAGGACGGCTATCAGGGTGTGAAGAGTGACCTGTGCCAAGACTGACCTGTGGAGGGTAAGGCGAGAGGCAGAAGGAAACTGCCCGCCCAGGTATGACCTTACCTCAGACCACACCCACCTTCCCCAGAGCCCTCCCCCTGCAGACCTGCTGCGCTCTCTCACTTGCCCCCTCACAGATCCACATGGCCTGTGGGCTGCAGCCCGGCTCCTACCCTCAGGCTTCCTACAGGTTTGGAGACTGTAGGGTAGGCTCAGAGGCCTCGGAGCTCTTTAGCAGAGCTGGTCCGTGAAAGATTAAAGGACTAATTTATGCTCAGCATTAAAAGTGTGGCGACAACCCAGGCAGAGTGATGCGGAGGGGCGTTTGCCTCAAATGTGACTGCCTGGATTCTATCCCTGGCACCCCGCATGCTTCCCTGAGCTCGCCAGGAGTGATTCCTGAGTGCAGAGCCAGGAATAACCCCTGAGTACCACCAAATATAAAACCCTTGAGTGGCCCCCAAAATAAAGAAATAAAACGAAGTGAAAGTGTTGGAACAAATGAATCTTTTTGGTTCCTTATATTTCAAAAGGTACCCACTTTCCTCACCCAAGAGCTGGACTCTCCAATGGGGAGATGTTAGGCCACATGGAGAGGTAATGGTGAAATGCAGATTAGGAACAAGAAGCATGAAAAAAGCGTTCATAAGAAGCCAGAGCGATAGCACAGCGGGTAGGCCATTTGCCTTGCATACAGCTGACCCGGGTTCGATCCCGGCATCCCATATGGTTCCTTGAGCACCACCAGGAGTAATACCTGAGTGCACCCCTGAACATCACCAGCTTGACCCAAAAAGCCTACCCCTAAAAAAAATTCATAAGTAAAATAAATAAGTAAGTGGACTTTTCAGCTTCCTCAGACTGAAACATCCATGCACACATGCACATGAATACACGCATGAACATATGCACTCAAGCACACACATGCACACATGCACACACACGTCATCCTGTCTGCCGACTCCCTGCATCATCCTGCCTGAAGGTCTCACATTCCCAGAGCTGGTGCAGGTTTAGAGAAGGGAACGTGTGCTCACAGCCCATCCTGGTCCCTCCGGAGCCCCGCAGCCTGCTCCTCCACCAATACCCAGAGTGCGCTTTCTCGGCTTCTTGACTCAATTTCAAACCCACAGACACGGTGAAGGTCAGTCCTTCCCAGCGTCGCCCATTTCTTGATTCTGTCTCCTCACCACCAAGAGGGCACGGCCTTACAGAGAGCAGGAGACACGGCCACTGGGGGGTCAGCTTCCTCTGCTGGCCTTGGCCTCAGCCCTATCTGGACTGCCCAGGCGCCTCAGGACTGGACCCATTAAAGCCTGGGGCAGGAGGCCCCTACCTGGGACTCACCTAGCTGGTGCTCAGTCTTCCAGGCAGAAGAAGGCATCGCCAGGCAGCATTTGACTATGCAAACCACCCCATGCATGTGCCCTGCTGGTACAGGAAGGACAGTGGACAGGAAGGAACAGCCAGAAAGGTCAGTGTGGGGAGTAGGGAAGATGTGCCCAAGAAGCGCCTGCCATGATGCAGCAGGTCTCTGTCCTGTCGGTGAAAGGCGCCGCGTCCTTCTGGAAATGTGCCAATGATTGCTAATTGCCACGTGATAGTGTGTTTGGGAAAGCATCTGGGCCGCGGGTGAGCTGGGAGTCCAGCTGCTGCATTGGGACAGCTAAGGGGGCTCCCGATGTGGAGCCTTGGCCGAGGAGCCAGCACCTCTCTCCTCGGCCTTTGCCAGTGTCAGGTGCTGCAGACAGAGCAATCCATGGCCTGAATTCACGACCTGAGAGAGAGAGAGAGAGAGAGAGAGAGAGAGAGAGAGAGAGAGAGAGAGAGAGTGTACAGGCCCCGAATAGCAAACCATGTGAGATTCCTGCGTCTGTATATTTGCGTGTGGCTAACAGGCTGACATCCATGACTCTCCCTTCACGTGAGGACCGTTGTGTGCTGGCCTCGTCCCCCTGTGTCTGCCTGCCCCCTCAACGCCCAGGTCATCTTCCATGTCAGCCTGGGATCTGGTGAGTTCCTGCGGCTGCCCAGAGGCCACAAGGCCTCCTGGCGGCGCCAGCCACTTCGGCTTGCTTGGCCTCCAGCCTTCTTAGTGGTCACTTCACTCACTGCTTTTCCCTAAAATAGGACCCTGGCTGGGAGAGAGTTCTGAAATGGACGCCATGTGCCCCCCCAGCCAGATTTCAGATTCTGTAGTAGAGAACAGGGGGACTCAGGGTCAGCCCCCACTGCCCTATGAACATTTTATATTGGCAGGAGGAACACGAAGGGGAGGAAGGAACGAGTCAGAAGATGCCAGAGTTCTGGGGGCGGTCAGTGTGGTCGGGGGACCCCACCTAGCTGGCTTTGCGTGTGGTCAGAGCACGTCTGGGGCAGCTGAGGATGTCTGTCTGGGTTTCCGAGGCCTAGACTGGCTCTGCGCCAGAGACGCTGGACAGAACCATGGGGCCAGCACCCCCTTCCCCTCCTCCCTGTGGGGCTGCCCGGCCCATTCTCCTCCCAGGGGAGCCCAGAGTGGTGGGAACATTTTTCTTCCTGTGTTTCAGTCTCTCCAGGAGCAGACCCTGTAACTGCTGTCTGTCTCTGCCCCTCACAAGGCCACAATCTTCCTGCCCACACATGGCTCCCCCTTGTGACCTGACCCACCAGGGGCTCCGAGGCCCACGGAGACCATTCTCTGGCTAACTCAGACCTAGACTCCATTTCCTCAGAGCCTAAGTGAAGGGCAGAAGGTCCTCTTTTGGGTATTTGGGACCCAAGTCATAGGGCCAGCTGCTATGGCCCTATGTTTCAGCGGAGGCCCAGCAGTGAAGGCCGAGAGACATGTTTTCTGCCACTGAGGAAGACAGCTTATTTCAGGACTTCTGAGGTGGGATTTGCAGAGAGATAGCACAGCCTGGAGAGTGGCCTCAGCTAACAAACTTTGACCACTTCCATCCGCTGTCGTGCCCTCACCCCTCATCGGAGAGGCTGCCTCAGGGAGGGTAGAGAGAGGGCTCGCCTCTAGGACACAGGCCCCGGCAGAGGCAGCTGGGACCTGCGGAGACCATAGAGTCTGGGTCAGAGGAGCCGCCGCAGCTCCTGCCTCAGGGAGCTGGTCCCCCCCCCACATGCGCATTACACAGATGCACAAATATACAGGTACATGTACATCCTACACAAATACATGCACATACAGATTTATGTACACACACACACACACACACACACACATACTCCATCCAGACCGTTCTCAGCATCTCACTGCTGTCTCTAACTTTCTCCTGGGGAGTTGGTAACAAGGAGATAAGCATTAATGCGCCTCTGCAGGGCTCCCAAGCACTTGTAATGTGGCTGCTCTAGACGGAAGTGAACTGCAAGAGTGACAGACACCCGAATTCTGCAGGCCTCGGGCCTCTGCAAAGGGTGGAAATGTCAGTAGTGCATTAATAGCTTGGAATCTCAAATTATGTGTTAAATTAGTATGGGGGGGGCTGGAGTGACAGTACAGTGGGTGGGGTGCTTGCCTTGCATGAGGCAGACCTGAGTTCGGTCCTGAGCACCCTGTTGGTCCCCCAAGCCTGCCAGGAGTGATCCCTGAGCACCACTAGGTGTGGCCCCAGAAGTCACTTGTATCACTTATCTCCCCGTTCATCATTGATTTGCTCGAGCGGGCACCAGTAACATCTCCATATGACCTGTCTCATGCTAGTGTAGCCCAAGGGCATCTGCTTGCTCCAGGAACATAAAGAGCCTCAAACCATTCCATCAGGTCATGGGAATGAGGTCTATAATTGTTACTGGTATTTGGCATATCAAATACGACACGGGTAGCTTGCCAGGCTCTGCCATGCAGGTGGCATACTCTTGTAGTCACCTCTAAATCCAGCATTTATTGATGAACCGCATGGCTGCTTGGCTGTGATCAGCTCTTCTGCTGGGTGGAGCTCTGAGGAGAGGGAGTCTGGATGTGGAAAATGGCGGCCCTCATGGAGTAGGGGTCATCTGGCTTCTTGTGAGGCTCTACTGGGGTGAGGCTCTGCTTTTTGGTCATACTCAGTTATGCTCAGGGGATATTCCTAGCTCTGCACTCAGGAATTACTCCTGGCAGTACTTGGTGGAACCACACGGGATGCCGGAAATCGAACCCAGGTCAGCCACATGCAAGGCAAACACCCTACCCACTGTACTATGGCTCTGGCCCAGGAAATGTTTTATTATTATTATTTTTGGGGGTCTCACCTCAGCAGAGCCCTGGCCCCAGAAAACAAAAACAAAAAATATTTTGATATATTAAGTTAAATTAAAGCAACTTATTTAAATAAATGTCATTTTAAAATGTGACTACTAGAATATTAATTTGGTGAGTTGGGTGGGTTTTGGTCCACATTTGGCAGTGCCTAGGGGCTACTCCAGGATGGTGGTTTGGGGCATTCTGGGTGGTGGAGACATTGCTTATCATAGCACAGGTTTCCTGTATAGAGCGTTATAAATCAACATCTGTATAACTACATTATGTTTACCACTAAGTCTCATTTCTACCCCTCACCATAAGCTTGACCCCCTTTTACCCAGCTTACCCGTCTCCCTTCCCCCTTTCATTGTAGTAATCACTGTTTTATAGAACCTTTTAAATTACATATGTGGCTTGCTTTGTGTTTCTGTTGGCCAGTTCTGGGCCTATGATTCGGACCATGTGAAAGGGGGTTAAGGGGCCAGAGGGCAGAGTCTGGAGAATGTGGGGTACCCTCTCACAATTATGAGTGTCTGAACAGGGTTACCAAATCAGTGTTTCACGTTTTCATCACAGAGATAGTTTTGTTGGTTTGTTTTCAGTTCAGTGATCTTTGAAAAAAAATTCCTGGGGCTGGAGCAATTGTACAGTGGGTAGGATGTGTGCCTTGTACACAGCCAACCCAGGTTTGATCCCGGCATCCCCTGAGCATTGCCAGGTGTGACTCAAAAGACTAATCATAATCATAATCATAAATGTTCTGGGCCAGAACAATAGTACAGTGGGTAGGGTGTTTGCCTTGTACACAGCCAATCCCGGTTTGATCCCCAGCAGCCCTGAGCATCGTCGTCAGGTGTGATCCAAAAGATTAATAATAATAATGATGATGATGATAATAATAATGATAAATTTCTTGTTCTGGAGCAATAGTACAGTGGGTAGGGTGTTTGCCTTGCATGTGGCTGACCTGGGTTCGATTTCCGGCATCCCGTGCGGATCCCCAAGTACTGCCAGGAGTAATTCCTGAGTGCAGAGCTAGGAATAACCCCTGAGAATCACTTAATATGACCAAAAAAACAAAAATAATAAAAATTAAAAATTTCTTTGCAGGGGGCTGAAGAGATAGTACAGAGGGTAGGGCACGGGCCTTGTGTGCAGCCAACCCAAATTCAATCACCCGCATCCCATATGGGATCAGGAAGGATCCCTGAGTGCAGAGCCTAAAAGTAAGCTCTGAGCACCACTAAGTGTGACCCAAAAGCAAGCAAACAAAACATTCGTTTGCAGGGGCTGAGGGGCTGTCCACTGGCAGGAGTGTATCTTTGTATGCGGGGTTCCTGAGCACCTCAAGGAGCAAACACCCCACCCCACAGCACCGAGTAACATCTTCCTCCTTCCCTCCCTCCTTTCCTCCTTCCTTCCCTCCCTCCCTCCCTCCCTCCCTTCCTTCCCTTCCTTCCTCCCTTCCTTCCTCCCTCCCTCCTTCCCTCCTTCCCTCCTCCTTCCCTCTGTCCCTTTTTTTTTTTTTTTTGGGTCACACCGGCGATGCTCAGGGGTTGCTCCTGGCTCTGCACTCAGAAATTACTCCTGACAGTACAGGATGCTGGGGATCGAACCTGGATTGGCCACATGCAAGGCCAATGCCCTCCCCTGCTATTACTATCGCTCCGGCCTCAATGTCCCTTATTTTTCTAATAAGCTTCATGCTGAGCTCTGGGACTGCCTTGCCTGTGCTCCCTTCCTGTCCTGTGCACCCAGCTCCGAGGCCCGGGAGAAGGTCTGACCACTAAGAGCAGAGAAGGGAAACCCTTTGCCTGGGTGCAGGGCAGGCCAGAGTTTGGGTGACACATTTGAATAAGCAATTAGACAGGGGATAAGCCCTTTGCTGGGGCAGGGCTCCCTCTGTAGGGAGCCTGGCGGAGAAAGGCTGAGTGGGTGGGCGTGGGTGGCTCCAGTCAGCTCTGGGACCCTCTCCTCCTCTCCTAACACAAACCAGAAGTCAACAGACTGGAGGGTGCAGAGGCCTGGGGAAATCTGGACTCTCCTGCTTTTCCTCAGGCTCTGGGGGCGGAGGGATGGAGGCTCTGAGGTCCCTTGTCCTGGCCTGGGGGACGTCTGCAGCCCCGGAGAGAGCATTGGAGACCCCACTCGGTGTCCTGCTCACCTGGCACAGCCTTACCCAATACACTCCTGGGGTACTGGGCTGAGGGCGGCACTGTGGGGGCCAGGAGGAGAGCGCTGTGGGCTGAGCCCGCCCCCAGGTGTGGAAGCCAGCCCCACTCAGCCCGCCTGCCCACAGAACCCTGAGTCAGACTGGCCTGGGACCTCCCATGGCAGCTAAAATGTTTCATTTAACTTGACCTGATTGCCTGAACCTTTCTCTGGCTTCTCCCTCAGGTCTCCCTGGTCCTGCGCTAGGGGGGCGCTGCTCTGACTTTCCTGGAACAGGCCATCTCTGAGGGTACAGTGGGTCTCTGCGGCACCCTCCGCTCCCGTGGTGGTCTCGGCTCACTCTCCCATGTTCTCTCTGTTCTTTCAGGCTCTTGAGCAACAACAAGATCAGTGGGCTCCGGAACGGCTCCTTCCTGGGACTGGCCTTGCTGGAGAAGCTGTGAGTGCCGGGGGCGGGGTGTCGGGGCCAGAGACACAAGTTCAGTCCCGGGAGGATAAGGGACATGTGGGATTGAGAGCTCAGAGTCCTATCCAGGGACTCGGACCCAGAACGCAGGGGAGGGGCAGAGGGGGCTGAGAGGAAGGCGAGGAACCTCGCTAATCCACACGGGGATGAGGCCCAGGGAGGTTCATTAGCGCCGCGTAGAGAGCAGCTGGCCTGGAGTCCCTTGCTGACCAGAAGGCACTGTCCTTTCTCCACGGGGGTGGGGGCAGCCTGAAAGGAAAAGAGTGGCTGGGAGTGACTCAGACCTCTATAAAACATCAAGTTTCAGGTGCCAGAGCTAGGGGTGGGGAGAGCATTCATTCCAAGGGTCCAAGTGGCTCCAGCCTGAAGCAATAGTCCAGCAGGAGGGCTTTGGCCTTGCACTCAGCTAACCCGGGATCAATCCCCGGCATCCCATATAGTCCCCGAACACTGCCAGGAGTAATTTCCGAGTGCAGGGCCAGGAGTAGCACCTGACTATCTCTGGGTGTGGCCCCCTAACAATACCCAAAACTACGTCCCCAGCCAGAAACCCCTCCAATCCTGCTAGAGTTTTCTGGCAGCTTCTATCAGGCTGCCCAGACTTAGGGTGGCAAGGGTCTTGAAGAACCTCTTCCCAGAGTTGGGACACAAGCCTGTCACCATCCTGATGCTTGGAAGAGGTCGGGAAACACCCCTCCAGGGGTCCTGCCAGTTACAAGCTCCAGAGTCACCCCTGGGAACAGCAAGGCCTCAAAGTCCTGTCCCCTCCAAGAACCCGGCTCCTGTCTCTCCTGGACTTGGATCCTTGCTCTCTCCCCACCTACAAGCCCCCTCATCTCTGCTCCCACCCTTTGGGGTTTTCCCATTCTTCCCACCCAGGGGCTTATTCCTGGCTTTGCAGGATGACTGCCTGCAGTGCTCAGGGGTCATACTGGATGCCGGGGATAGAACCCCAGTGGGCTGCGTGCAAGGCAAACACCCTACCCTGCCCTATAGCTCTGGCCTCTAAGAGGCTTGAGGCAGTGCAGGGAGAGCAGGGAGGGAGCAAGGATACAAAAGACAAAGGGTGAGAAGTTTGCACTCAGCGAACCACAGTGACCCCAAAAGGGGACCCAGACAGTGATGCAGGTTGGGGGCATTGGGGATAGAGGCGCCATCTCTTCCTGGGGGTGTAGATCTTTATCCGTGACAGCATATCACAGGAGAGGGTCTCTATTATACCTGCTGATAACGGGCGAAGCCTCTCCCACATCCCTAAAAAGCCGAGGCCATGGGGCCAGTTTTCTGGTCTTGCTGGAGTCGATGGGGGTGAAATTCATGTCAAAGGCAGAGAACGAGCAGATTCTGTCTGCTCTGGGCATGGTGGCGGGAGGGGGTCTCCAGAGGCTGCCCCTGGCATTTCCACAATGATCAGGCCCTCGGTGGGATCATCTGCTCTGCAGATCGGGCTGGACAGACGAAGATTCAGAGGGAAGGTGCCAGGAGTTGCTGTTAGAAAGCCTCCTTGGGCGCCAACAGACAGGGAAGGCTTTTCTCTCCCACAAGCAATTAAGCCTTTGGGAGCGCCTGCCCTCAGCCCAGGCTTGCTCTTAGAGGGCTGAGGCAGGAAACCAGATTCTCCTTCCAGGGATCTCTGGGGAAGACAAACCGCAGCTGCCGGCAGCCCTTCGCCCTGCCCCAGGCCGACACTGCCTCTCTCCCTGCTGAGCAAGTGTCCAAGCTGCGGCTCTGAGCTCAGGCTCTTCCCGCCCGGGACGCTCCTGCTTTCAGGACACTCCTGCATCAGATCAGGATGCGCTACGTCTACCCCCTTCTCATCCTCCAACTGCCTGAGGATGACTTTTCTGCTAAGATGCAAAGATGCTCCTTTTCTTCTCCCCATGCAAACATACCTCTACCCACATATAGCCCCTCAGGACCACCAAGAGTGATTCCTGAGCACAAAGCCAGGGGGTAAGCCCTGAACACCACTGGGTATGCCCCCTCACAAAAACAAATATATATATATTTTATTATAGTAAATATTTATTTATTTAATAAATAAATATTTATTAAAGCGGCCGCGGTTCATCATTAAATGCTGGACTTAGAGATGACTGCAAGAGTATGCTACCTGCACGGCAGAGCCTGGCAAGCTACCCATGTTGTATTTGATATGCCAAATACCAGTAACAATTATAGACCTCATTCCGAATGGATTGAGGCTCTTTATGTTCCTGGAGCAAGCAGATGCCCTTGGGCTCTACTAGCATGAGACAGGACATATGGAGATGTCACTGGGGCCCGCTCGAGCAAATCGATGAACAACGGGAAGACAGTGACACAGTGATATAAATATATAAAAAACACATCCTCCCTGGGGCCAGAGCACTAGTACAGCAGGTAGGGTGCTTACCTTGCACAGGTCTGACCCAGGTTTGATCCCCAGCACCCTGAGCCTTACCAGGAGTGACTCCTGAGTACAGAGCCAGGAGTAATCCCTGAGCACTTCTGGGGGTACACCCCCAAAAAAATGCTCCAAAATAAATTCTGAGCCCCTTGGATGTGTATGTGAGACCCCAGTGTTACTTGGGAAGAAAAGATGAGAGTCCAGTGATGTGGCTTTCCGGGAGAAGCGGGTCTCTGGGCACAGAGGCGTGCTCTGTTCTGCAGGGGCCACACCTCTGGGGATCGGTAAGGCCGTGCAGAGGCTCAGGGACTCTGAACCTCCAGCCTGGCTCATCACCACCAGTCAGGGACAGAGCTAATAGGGGAAAGGTGTTTATGTCAATATATGAAGAAGTGATTTCATTCTTTATAAAGCCTTTTTTTAATGAGTCTTTTGAATTTGAGTCCTGACAAACTCAAAATCTGTAGCCAGGCCAACACTCTGGGAGTCAGGTGGGAGCTGATGCTACAGTCACCTTTGTGGTAGGGGCTCACACCTGGCTGTGCTAAAGGGAACCAGGGAGTATCACTTGTATCACTTGTCTTTCCGTTGTTCATCGATTTGCTCGAGCGGGCACCAGTAACATCTCCATACTAGTGTATGTCACATGCTAGTGTAGCCCAAGGGCATCTGCTCGCTCCAGGAACACGAAGAGCCTCAAACCATTCCATCAGGTCATGGGAATGAGGTCTATAATTGTTACTGGTAGTTGGCATATCATATATGACATGGGTAGGGCGGCGTGATAGCCCAGCGGGTAGGGCGTTTGCCTTGCACGCAGCCGGCCAGTGCCGGCCCGGGTTCGGATCCCCGGCATCCTATATGGTCCCCGAGCACCGCCAGGAGTAATTCCTGAGTGCAGAGCCAGGAGAAACCCCTGAGCATTGCGGGTGTGACCCAAAAAAAAAAAAAAAAAAAAAAAATATAAAAAAATATAATGACATGGGTAGCTTGCCAGGCTCTGCCATGCGGGTGGGATACTCTTGTAGTTGCCTCTCATCTCCTGCATTTATTGATGAACCGCTTGGCGCAAAGCGGCTGTGCCAGCCCGGCTTGTGATCAGCTCTTCTGCTGGGTGGAGCTCTGACTAGCTGGGGAGTCCAGATGTGAAAAATGGCAGCCCTCATGGTATTGGGGTTCCTCTGGCTTCTTGCAGGCTCTGCTGGGGTGGCGGGCCAGGGCCAGAACCCGCCATCCCTCCCAGGCGTCTCATGATCAGCTGGGCACAGGGAGAGCCAGTAGCAGCTCTGCCCCGTGTATGTGAGTCTCTGGATCGGCATACCTGGGCTGACCTTGAAAAAAGACTGCTGTAAGGTGGGACTCTGACAAGCTAGGCTTGTGATCAGCTCTTCTGTTGGGTGGAGCTCTGACGAGCTGGGGAGTGTGGATGTGGAAAATGGCGGTGCCAGAGATAAAACTTGGGTCTCAGATGCAAAGCATGTAACAGCCCATGAAGCTATCTCCCTGCCCCAGGCTGTCTGGAGACTAATTCCTTCCTCCAGGAAACCAGTTTCTGTTCAACTAATAGGACCAGGCAGGGCCATGTTATGAAAGGTTATTGCCTTCATTATTATTATTATTATTTTTTTTTTTTTTTTTGCTTTTTTGGGACAACCCGGCAATGCTCAGGGCGTTACTCCTGGCTCTGCACTCAGAAATTACTCCTGGAAGTGCTCGAGGGGACCATATGGAATGCCAGGGATGGAACCCAGGTCAGCCTCGTGCAAGGCAAACGCCTTATCCACTGTGCTATCACTCGACCCCAATTGCCTTAATTAAAATCAACCTATTTTACTTGTCTTGCACGCAGCAGACCCAGGTTCAAAAGTAAAGGTCCATAAGGTCCCTGAGCACTGCTAGGAACGATTCCTGAGGGCAGAGCCAGAAGACACCCCAGAATATCGCCAGGTGTTGCCCCCAAAACTAAATAATAAAAAGTAACTCATAACCAGGACCCCAAGGGTAGGGAAGGACCCTGGGCTCCATTGCTGGGGATCCTAATTCACCGGGTCAGAGGGCCTGGGAATTGCTTTAAAAGATATGCAGGCGGTTCTCATGCTCACCAGGGTTGGGAGCCAGTGGGCCAGATGACCCCTGCACTGTGGGCCTATTCATCACAGATGAGGCGCCGTGGCCTGGCGTGCAGTCGGGGCCAGCTAACACTGATTTCTCTGTCTGTCAGGACCAGACGTCCAGGCTGGGGCTGCAGAGACCAGCACAGCTTAACAGCCCACAGGCTCAGGCAGCAAGTCCGTGGGCGGGCTGGAGCCCTGGGGGGCACAGAAATGGCAGGTCTGAGGCGCTCCAGCATCTTCCGCTGGCCTCTGAGCAGGGGTCTCATGGGCATGGGGGGCATCTCATTTTGTCTCCATGCCAGGCCCCGAGGTGGGAGAGAGTAAGCAGAGGGGGTGCTGTGCGGAACCAGGGTCTCTACTGAAGAGGCTTTGGCGGCCTGAGCAGTCGTGCAGGCTGTGTGCCTTACATGTGGCCCATCTGGGTTCGATCCCGGCACCCCCCATGGTCCCCTGAGCCTGCCAGGAGTGATTCCTGAGTGCAGAGCCAGGAGTCAACCCTGAGCACCATTGGGAGTGGCCCAGTGAGGGGGGGTGGGAGGCTCTGCCTGAGATGGGGAGGGGCACACCCCACCCTCCAGATCTCTTATCAGCCAAGCCAGATAACAAGAAAGCTGGAGACAGTATTGTACAGGCAGCTCCTGGCTGGCCCAAGGAGTAAACAGCTGCCCCAGACAGGCACGGGCCCCCTCTCTGAGCGACCCTCCTGCCATCCCTCCCCTAGATCCAGCTACCCCTCGGTGCAGAATTGTCCAGTGGGGCCGGAGGCGATAGTCCAGCGGTAGGGCTTTTGCCTTGCATGTGACTGACCGGGTTTGATCCCGGCATCCCATATGGTCCCCACGCAGCACCAGAAGTAATTCCTGAGCACACAGTCAGGAGTAACCCCTGAGCATCGCTGGGTGTGACCCAAAAAGCAAGTCCAGTGGTCCGCCCCCCCACCCCACCCCTATTTCACTGTGGCTGCTTTAAGCCTGGGGTCCCTCACTGCAGAGTGGGGCAAACACGGGCTCCCTGACAACATGCCATGGGGGAAAGGAGATCTAGGAAGAGAGGACAGGAGGCCATCTCCTAGCTGAGAGCTGGTACACCCCCAGTCCCCTTCCCACCCCCACCCTTCCCAGTATCACTCCAGCCCCTGGCCTTGGGCCCAGCAGGCAAGGAGTTAAAATGTGCGTTCCCCAAAGTCCTGGTGTTGACTTATTCCTCTGGTCCCTCCCTGGTGGTGCTATAGTCAATAGGGAGAATAACGCCCCCCCCCCAAGACTTCCCAGGGCTCCAAGGGTGCCTGGGCCCAATGGGAAGCCCCCAATCCAGGACTCCTGCAGGTCACAGGGCAGATAGCACCCAAAGAGGTGGAGCTGGGAGAGGAGGCTGCAGGCTGCAGTGGGGGTACCCCTCCCCAGAGGCCTGTGCACGCCCTGGAGGGAGGAAGGGCCGGAGAGGGAGCCTGGTCAGCCCCAGGATGATTTGTCATTGCCTAATGCGATTAATGAGCCCCAGGGGCTGGTATGCAGCAGTGCTGGGGCTCTCATTAGAAGCAGATGCTCATGGGAATGATGGCAAGTGGCTTTGGGGGAGCTCACCAGGTGGTTTCCATTAATCTGTGGGTGGGACCAAGGGTGAGGCCCCCTACCCTCCCTCCTCCCCTCCATACTGAGGCTGACGAAGATGCTGACACTCCCGGGGAGGAATGTGACCAAAGCTGCCTCAGCTCTGAAGGGGAGGCCCAGGGGTTCAGGGACAAGCTCTTGCTGTTGTAGCCTTGATTCTTGGACTGTGCATGTGCTTAGTAAGTACTTGTTGGCGGAGGGCCAGACACGGGGAGGGGAGGCGAAGCGAGGGACACTCCCCTGATTCCTCCTCTCCCCAGACAAGCTCAATACCTGTGGGGGGTTCTGGCCCACCGTGCAGCAGGCCCCCACTACTAATGAAGGCTGAAGCTCCAGAGGGCTGGGGGAAAGCTGCTTTGTGGCCTCCAAAGCCTATAATTTGGTTTTCAAATCCATGAACAGGGAGGTCTGTGGGGCCAGAAGGAGCAAACTTTGTGCCACCCCACCCTGTCGATCATGGGCACACACACAGACACACAGGCACACACAGATACATGGACACACACACGTGTGTGTTTCACGCATGCCTTTCGTGAAAACTCATGTCCTCTTTTACAGCGTTGAGATATAATCTATGTGAAAAGCTTTGGAGATATAATCTTGCAGCTTTGGAGATATAATCTATCTCAAAAGCGGCTGAACTCGACACACCGTCAAGTAGCCAGTGGTTGTTAGTGTATTTACAGTTGTGCAATCATCGTCACAATCTAATTTTTAGGATGTTTTCATCATCCCCTAAAGAAACCCTGAATCATTAGCAGTCACTCCCCCCGGCCTCCACCCCCTTGCCTAGCCCTGAGCAGTCACTGATCTCCTTTCTGTCTCCAATAGGTCAGCTCACGCGAGTCTGTAGTGGTGGGATGATACGACTGTCATCTTTTTAACTGGTTCCTGTGCCTGTCCTTTCAAAGCACATGTCAGCCCTTCATTCCCTTTTATGGGCCAGCCACGGCCTGGTGTGTGACTATATTATATTTTGTTTATTCAGTCATCAGTTGGGACAGGCATTTCCACTCTTGGCTTATTATGGATGATGCTGCTGTGAACATTGTGTGGATTCTGTGTGCATGTCAGCGACGACTCTTGGATATATTCCTTGGGGCGGAATTGCTGGCTTAGATGGCAACTTTAACTGCCAGTTTTCCAAAATGGCGGCCCCATTTTATACTCCAGACAATGATATATGGCCCTTCTCATCTCTGGGCTTCTGTGAAAACACAAGCTATTGTCACCTCCGTTACGGCATCTTAGTGGGGACCGAGAGGTAGTTTAAATTTCCTTCCTTCCTTCCTTCCTTCCTTCCTTCCTTCCTTCCTTCCTTCCTTCCTTCCTTCCTTCCTTCTCCTTCCTTCCTTCCTTCCCTTCCTTCCTTCCTTCCTTCCTTCCTTCCTTCCTTCCTTCCTTCCTTCCTTCCTTCCTTCCTTCCTTCCTTCCTTCCTTCCTTCCTTCCTTCCTTCCTTCCTTCCTTCCTTCCTTCCTTCCTTCCTTCCTTCCTTCCTTCTGTCCGTCCTTCCTTCCGTCCTTCTTTCCCTCTTTCTCTCTTTTCCTCTATCTTTTTCTTTTTTCTAAATCATGAACATCCCTTCCCTTTACCTTCTTTCAATACTCAGTTCGTGTCCAGAGTGACCATTTCCAACTATTATTGTCTTGCTAGTTCCTTCTCTAATCTAACTGCCCTGATTTTCATGTTCCAAAAATTCTAGTCATGCTGAACATGTTTTTATGCATAACTGGTCATTGTATGTGAAAGGGAAAAAATTTTTTGTTTTTATTTGGGGGCCACACCTGGCAATGCTCAGGGCTTTCTCCAGGCATCACTCTGGCTGGTTCCGGAGACCATATAGGGTTCTGGGGATTGAACCCTAGTCAGTTGTGTGTAAGGCAAACACCCTACTCACTGTACTATCTTTCCAGTTCTATATGAGTTCTATTCTTTATATAGTTAGATGAAAGTTTCTTTCCTTTTTCTTTCTTTTTGGGTCACTCCCAGTGATGCTCAAAAATTATTCCTAGCAATGCTCGGGGACCATATATGGGATGCCGGGGATTGAACCCGGTGGCCACCATACAAAGCAAATGCCCTCCCCTGCTGTGCTATCGTTCCAGCCCCAAATCCCCGTGTTTTATGAAGTCTCACTCTTTGGTCTTCTGTTTGGCTATAGCTGCTTATACACTCACTCTTGTACACACAGCTGCCGCCTTTCCCTGACATATCCCTAGGGACTTGCTCTACTTCTGCCTTCTGCCTTAGGGACCCCACTCCTCCATATTGACAGAGATGCAGGGATACTGGTGTGCCCGGGCCAAGAGAGCCCATCTTGGGGAGTGGAGTGGGACGGAAGTGCCCCCCAACTCTGCCTCCTCCCAAGTCCAGGGCTCTGTGGCACCGCCCGGGGAGGCAATTGCACATCATCTGAACATCAGAGTGTCCTTATGGCCACAGCTAAGAAATGAAGGGGCCAGATGAGTCACTCCAGAGCAGGGCTTGCAGTTTGGGCCCCGCCGTCCCTGCAGTGAGTTGTGCGAGCTTAGGGAGCCTGTTCCTAGGGCTGTGTGATAGAGCCTGTTCCTAGGGCTGTGTGATAGAGCCTGTTCCTAGGGCTGTGTGATAGAGCCTGTTCCTAGGGCTGTGTGATAGAGCCTCTTCCTAGAGCTGTGTGATAGAGCCTGTTCCTAGGGGCTGTGTGATAGAGCCTCTTCCTAGAGCTGTGTGATAGAGCCTTCCTAGAGCTGTGTGATAGAGCATGTTCCTAGGGCTGTGTGATAGAGCCTGTTCCTAGGGCTGTGTGATAGAGCCATGTTCCTAGAGCTGTGTGATAGAGCCTGTTCCTAGGGCTGTGTGATAGAGCATGTTCCTAGAGCTGTGTGATAGGAGCCTGTTCCTAGGGCTGTGTGATAGAGCATGTTCCTAGAGCTGTGTGATAGAGCCTGTTCCTAGAGCTGTGTGATAGGAGCCTGTTCCTAGGGCTGTGTGATAGAGCCTGTTCCTAGGGCTGTGTGGATAGAGCCTGTTCCTAGGGCTGTGTGATAGAGCCTGTTCCTAGGGCTGTGTGATAGAGCCTGTTCCTAGAGCTGTGTGATAGAGCCTGTTCCTAGGGCTGTGTGATAGAGCCTGTTCCTAGAGCTGTGTGATAGAGCCTGTTCCTAGGGCTGTGTGATAGAGCCTGTTCCTAGGGCTGTGTGATAGAGCCTGTTCCTAGGGCTGTGTGATAGGAGCCTGTTCCTAGGGGCTGTGTGATAGAGCCTGTTCCTAGGGCTGTGTGATAGAGGCCTGTTCCTAGAGCCTGCAGCTGCGTCACTTTTTTTCATCAGAATGGGAGGGGCTGGGTGATAGTACAGCAGGCAGGGCACTTGCCTTCTAGGAGCCAAGCTGGGTTCAGTTGCCTCCGCACCCTATATGGTCCCCTGAGACACTCCCCACCAGGAGTAAACCTTGAGTGCAGAGCCAAGAGTAAGCCCTGAGCACTGCAAGGGGTGACCCCCTTCACCCCCGCCCCAATAAAGAAGCAAAAGAATGCTGAGGAAGAAAGGAACAGAACCACGAACCATCTAAATGGGCCTCCAAAGAGTAATGGAGTTCTATGGTAGCGTTTGCTTCATTGTATCACTGTCTTCCCGTTTATCATCGATTTGCTCGAGCGGGCCCCAGTAACATCTCCATATGTCCTGTCTCATGCTAGTAGAGCCCAAGGCATCTGCTTGCTCCAGGAACATAAAGAGCCTCAATCCATTCCGGAATGAGGTCTATAATTGTTACTGGTATTTGGCATATATATCAAATACAACACAGGTAGCTTGCCAGGCTCTGCCGTGCAGGTAGTATACTCTTGTAGGCATCTCTAAGTCCAGCATTTATTGATGAACTGCGCGGCGCAAGCAGCCACACAAGCCGGGCGTTGATAGGCTGGTCTGCTGGGTGGAGGTCTGACCAGAGAGAAGTCCGGATGTGGAAAATGGAGGCCCTTATGGAGTGGGGGTCGTCTGGCTTGTTGCAAGGCTCTGCTGGGGTGGTGGGCCAGGGCTAGAACCCGCCATCCCTCCTGGGCGCCTCGTGAGCGGCTGGTCACAGGGAGAGCCAGTAGCAGCTCTGCCCCATGTCTGCGAAGTTTGCTTACGCCCTAGGAAATGTCCAACTTACCTCAGGCTTCCTGGGCCAGACCCCAGAGAGCAGCCTCTGACTTGTGTCCTCCAGAGAGGACCCCGGGGCCACTTGGTCAACCCTGATGCCAACCCTTGGTGGCAGCTCCCTTCTCTGAAGGCCCGTTGCATGGCTGTGGGCACAGGAAATGTGGGGCAGGAAGGGGCCAGCCCGGCCTCACTCCCATCTGTGGAGCATCAGTGGGGCGGGGGTGGGGGGATTCTCCAGTGGGGCTAGGGAGGGAAACAGAATAAACAGAAGTGAGCGGGGGAGGGGGCCGGGGGAGGAAGGGGCCTGTGGCCTCAGCCCCTTGGCAGCCCATGAAGGGAAGTGACACAATGAGGAATGTGTTTCCCTCTGCCCGGCCCGGTCCCCGCATAGGCCTGGGGGGCCTGAGAAGGGGGCAGACCCCACTGGGCCTGAGGGGCACATGCTGGGGCCGCATGGAGGCCAGTGCCCCAGAGAGAGGGGGAGGCAGATGGACAGGAAAAGCACCTCACTCAGGCAGGGTTCAGGCCCCATGGGGGAGGGGGAGTAGAGCCTTTCTGCTGACTTGAGGGTCTTGGCATGAAAGGGTGATGAGGTCAGAGGACCCCTGGCCATGGGAGGGCTCTCTGAGCAGGGTCCCTCTGTGCGTGCGTGCGTGCGTGCGTGCGTGCGTGCGTGTGTGTGTGTGTGTGCGTGTGTGTGTGTGTGTGTGTGTGTGTGTGTGTGTGTGTGTGTCCAGCTGTGGCTGTCTGTGTGAAAACAGGCCCCTGAGGGGGCCAGCACCACCCCATCTAGGACACCCATTTCCTCCCCGACACCCCCACCCTTAGAGCTCTGTTAACCCCTTCCTCCCCCATATTCCAGACAAGTCCCTGACGCTTTAGCAGGCAGCTCTGAGAGTCCTTGGTGCTGGGCCAGAGCGTGACGAGGCCTTGGAGAGTGGGTTGACCCACACTGGGGAGCAAGGCCGGAGCCCGCAGGGGTGGAAAGTTCTCAGACGCCTCAGTCGTGCTGTGGTGAAGTTCAGGGAACACGCCCTCTTGGTGGAGAGGCTTGAGTTTGGAGAGGTTGATTGTCCTCTAGGCATCCCTGTGCTGTCCTCCCCCAGCCTCCCACCGTATGCATGAGTGGGGGAAAGGCCAGTGGGTCCCACCCTCACCTCTGTCTTCAGTTATCCCAGAGAAGGCTGGTCTGCAGTAGCTGGCAGGCGGGTCTCCCCCTTGTAGGAAACTGCCCCACTGCCCCACAGCCCCTGCCTGAGTCTACAGCCTCAGCTAGGGGCTCCCCATAGTACTCAGGAGAGGGGGATCCCATCAGTAATTCTTTTGTTTTGTTTTGTTTTGTTTTGTTTTGTTTGGGGGGCCACCCCCAGGCGATGTTCAGGGCTTACTTCTGGCTCTACTCTCAGGAATGACTCTTGGTGGTGCTTGAGGGACCATATGGGGAGCCAGAGGATTGAACCCAGGTCGGGCACGTGGAAGGCAAAGGCCTTACTGCTGTTCTGTGGCTCCAGCGCCCCTATCGGTAACTCCTGGCTAGCCAGGCCATTGGTTTGGTGTGAGGGTCTGAGCATGAGATGCTGCGTGAGCCCTATAGGGTTGGGGACATCCGGGTCACCCCAGCAGTGTTGGGGGGCTCCCAGGGCCACACTGAGCAGTGCTGGGGGGACCATGTGATGCGGGAATGGAACCTGGACTGAGTCATGTACGGCTGTCTTCGGGCCTAGGAACAGTATATACGTACCTTTAAAAGTATCAGTTGCGGGGCGGGCGGGCCCAGCGGGTAGGGCGTTGCCTTGCCGCGGATGGCCTGTGCGGCCTGGGTTCGTCCCGGCTCCATAGGTCCCGGCATCGGAGTAATTCCTGAGTGCAGAGCCAGGAGTCCCCTGGGGGGTGACCCAAAAGAAATAAATAAAAGTATCAGTTGCTATGGGGCCAGCCCCTGGTGCTGATGTGGGGGTGACCACATCCCATGGATTAAACCCAGGGCCATAGATATACTAGCACAAGCCCTGCCTAGTCTTATAACTTACCTGTGGGGCTTGCCCTTGCTTGTGGCTGACCCAGCTCCAATGCCTGGGACCACATATGGTTCCCTGGGCCCACCAGGAGTAAGCCCTGAGCACCACCTGTGTGGCCCTGAAGCAAAAAAACTTCCCTGTGTTGGTGACCCTTGACTCCACGGACCTCCGGGGCCACTGTCATCTTCTGTCCTGCCTTGTCCTACTCAGGTCAGCTGCTTCCTCTGCCACCTTCACTCAGTTCTCTACGGGCCCCAGGGGGGCAGAAGGTATCAGAGGCCTGGGCTTCAGCTTCCTCAGCTGAAGAGTGGGGGGCAGGAGCCAGCAGCTTGCAGCCTTCACGCGTCGGGCGGGAGTGGGTTCAGAGGGCTGGAACACAGGCACAGTCCAGCAGCATTGGCCCTGGCGCCAGGTATGGAACATTGTCAGGCCTGGCTCTGGGCCCCGACGTCCTGTGGGAGGTGAGGACACCCCGACTCGGTGGTTCACCCATGCACTGTATGTCTCTCTAGCCCCAGGAGCTGGGCTTTTCTGTAAAAATGTAGCAGGGAGCTGGAGAGATAGTACGGAAGGTAGGGCACTGGCCTCGCGCACAGCTCACCCTGGTCAACCCCTAGCACCCTTATGATCCGCTGAGCACTGCTGGGTGTGGTCCCAAACCAAAAGAACTCTTTTTCTTTTTGCTTTTTTGGGTCACACCTGGCAATGCTGAGGGGTTTCTCCTGGCTCTGCACTCAGGAATTACTCCTGGCGGTGCTCGGGGGACCATATGGGATGCCGGGGATCGAACCTGGGCCAGCATGGGCCGGCTGCGTGCAAGGCAAGCGCCCTACCCACTGGGCTATCGCTCCGGCCCCCAAAAGAATTCTTTTAAGTGTGCAGTACACCACAACTTGATCACTTGATCACTTGAATCCCATTATTCATCGATTTGCTTGAGCGGGCGCCAGTAACACTTCCATTGGACCCTATCACGTGCCAATGTAGCCCAATGGCATCTGGTTGATTCAGGAATATGAAGAGCCTCAAACCGTTCCTTCAGGGTCTTGACAAGGAAGTCTGACCATCTTGTAGGTGGGCGGCCACGTGATCTTTTGACATTCCATGGGATCCAGTCGGTGACGGCTCTAGTCCAGCAGTTGTCTCCAAATCGCATTACATGTCCACAACACTCACCATCAAATCCTAACCACTGAGCCACCAGGGAGAACGAACCCACCCTCAGACAAGTGTCAGCCTTCCTGGCAGATGCCTGAGGAACTGAAGAGAGCAGGAAGTGCTGGGTTCCCTCCACACGGCGTGTCCGCCACAGTCTGTGTCCCTGAGGTCCTTTCTGTCCCCTCTGCTGCCCCACCCCCCTCAGACCCACATCCCCTGGTGGTAGCGGGGGCTCAGGGCCAGCTTGGCCTCAGCCTCCTCAGCAGCGTTCGGGCCAGGAGGGTCCTGAGCCTGATGACAGAGCTGCACCCCTGGGGCGCCAGGTGGCCCGAGCAGAGGTGTGAGGCTTCGTGTTGCTCCACAGGGACCTGAGGAACAACCTCATCAGCACAGTGCAGCCCGGAGCCTTCCAGGGCCTGGGGAGCTCAGGCGCTTGTGAGTACCGTCCACCACCCCGGCTGTCTTTCATTGTTTTTTGGAGCCACACCCAGCGGTGCTCAGGGGTTCCTCCTGGCTCTGTACTCAGGAATCACTCCTGGAGGGTTTCCAGGAACCATATGAGGTGCCGGAGATGGAACCAGGACTGGCCGCATAGTCCCCCTACCCGCTGTCATCCCTCTGTGTGATCCGAACCTCCGCCCCGCCCTTCATTCTTCCCTCGCCCACCCTCCTACCGCCTCTTCTGCCTCCCCAGCTACCCCTCCCCCACACGGCAGCTTGGGGGGGCGGGCTTTCAGCACCCCATCTCCTTTCTCCTTCCCCCACGAGCCCGGCCACCGTGCGTGCCCCCGCCTCCCCACCCGGTCAGGGCAGCCCAGAGCTGCCATGTGGCTGGCTGCTGAGGGGTGCGTGGTCTCTCTAGAGACCTCTCCAACAACAGGATCGGCTGTCTCACCTCCCACACCTTCCAGGGCCTCCCCAGGCTTCTCCGACTGTGAGTTGGGGGGCTCCAGAGGGAGGGTGGGCTCACCCAGGAAGGGCCTGGGAGGAAGGAGGCGGCGTCAACCCCTGCAGGTCCCCGCGCGTTGCTCACCCTCCACTCTCCTCCGGCTCCGCTCTGCTCCTCACTCTCCCTGCAGAAACATCTCCGGAAACATCTTCTCCAGCCTGCCACCGGGCGTCTTTGAGGAGCTGCCGGCCCTGAAGGTCGTGTGAGTGTCTTCGCCAGCCCCTGAGAGAGCCCCCTAAGCGCCGTGACTGTCACAGGACCCCACCTTGGCGGGGCAGTGGCTCTCTGGGCTTTTGGCGCCCACTCCCCTGCCCTGCTCCACCAGGGACCTGGGCACTGAGTTCCTGACCTGTGACTGCCGCCTGCAGTGGCTGCTGCCCTGGGCCCGGAACCGCTCCCTGCAGCTGTCCGAGCGCACGCTCTGCGCCTTCCCCACCGCCCTGCGTGCCCAGGCCCTGGGCGGCCTCCAGGAGGCCCAGCTCCGCTGCGGTGAGCACCTGCCAGGGCCCAGAGGCTCTCCCCTCTTTCCCTCTGCTTGGTAATGGGGTGCAGGGTCGGTGTCCTCCAGAGCACGCTCCTCCCCAGGGTCCACGGCAGGCCGCCCCACGCCCCGCTGCTGCCCCATTCATGTTTTCCTCTCAGCTGTCGCTTTGGGCCCTGGGAAAGGCACTTGTGTTTGTCCAACCCACCACTCTCCCCCGCCCACCCCGCTCTTCTCTCTGGGGCTTTTTCTCTTCCCTCCTTTTTTTTTTCTTCCTGGCTCTCAGCTCCCCACGGAGGTGCACCAGGCCTGGCTCTGCGGGTTTCTCCCCGGGCCTTTGCACTGGTACCTCACTGTGGTCTGTGGCTCGTCCCACAGAGGGCGCCCTCGAGCTGCACACGCACCACCTCATCCCGTCCCTGCGCCAAGTGGTGTTCCAGGGGGACCGGCTGCCCTTCCAGTGCTCTGCCAGCTACCTGGGCAACGACACCCGCATCCGCTGGTACCACAACGGGCCCGTGGAGGGAGACGAGCAGGCGGGCATTCTCCTGGCCGAGAGCCTCATCCACGACTGTACCTTCATCACCAGGTACACACAGTAACCGCACACCCCACTGGCCCTGAAAGGGGCTGCAGACATGTTCCTGTGTGTGCTGTCTGGGGGGAGAGAGAGAGAGAGAGAGAGAGAGAGAGAGAGAGAGAGACAGAGACAGAGACAGAGACAGAGACAGAGAGACAGAGAGAGAGACAGAGACAGAGAGAGAGACACACAGAGAGAGAGAGAGACAGAGAGACAGAGACAGAGAGAGAGAGAGAGAGAGAGAGTGTGTGTGTGTGTTTTCAGGGGAAAACCAGCACTGAGGCCCAAAATTAAGCGTCCGGGTCGGGGAGACAGCTTAAAGGGCCGTGTGTGCTTTGCATGCAGAAGGGAGGCCCACGGTGAATCCTGACACCTTATGCTCCCACCGCTGGAAGTAGCCACCAGGTGTGGTCCCAAACCAAACCAAACAAACGTCTTTGAGGCCAGGGTGCTCTGCACGCAGGAATCCCTGCCTGATTCCTGGAACCTGGTACTGTGAAAAGCCAAGGGGTTAGTCCCAGAGCCCTGCTGGGGATGCCGGCCACACCGAATAATGATGGGAAAGGACCTGCAGCTGGTCCCCCAGGTCCAGGCGGGGTGGCTGCAGGGAGCCAGTGGGCTGGGTGGAGGGTGCCCCCACCAGGGCGTCTCCGAGCCCGCCCTCCGCCGCCCGCCTGCAGTGAGCTGACCCTGTCTCACATCGGGCGTGGGCCTCGGGCGAATGGGAGTGCTCCGTGTCCACGGCCCAGGGCAACGCCAGCAGGAAGGTGGAGATCGTGGTGCTGGAGACCTCTGCCTCCTACTGCCCTGCCGAGCGTGTGGCCAACAACCGCGGTGACTTCAGGTTCGCCCAGCCCCACAGCCCAACCCCGTGCCCCATCCCCGTGTTGCCTCTGAGGCTACGGGCACCCCGGGGTCCCTGTCCCTGTGTCCCCCCTAGCTCCAGGACCCACTTTCATTTACTTTCTTATAAAATCACCAGCTGAGGTGCGCTGCCCCGAAGCCAGAAGGCCGCATGCGCTTCCTTACAGCCTGACAAAGCTCTCCCCAAAGCCGAGCCCACTCAGCATGTCAGAGCAGGGATTCTTCCCATTGTACAGTGGAGAAGACTGAGGCCCCCACTCCAAGCACCGGGGCAGCACCATCCAATTAGAAAGAAGTGGGGAACCGCAGTGAAGGCTGGTCCAGAGCCTTCCTGGGGATCCTGGCCCAGAGGGCCACCCACTGCACCCTCTGCAGCTTCCGCTCTGCTCCCAGGTGGCCTCGCACTCTGGCTGGCATCACGGCCTACCAGTCCTGCCTCCAGTACCCTTTCACCTCGGTGCCCCTGAGTGGGGGTGCCCCAGGCACCCAAGCCTCCCGCCGCTGTGACCGAGCTGGCCGCTGGGAGCCGGGCGACTACTCGCACTGTCTGTACACCAATGACATCACCCGCGTGCTTTACACCTTTGTGTTGGTGAGCCCAGAGGAGCCCCGGTGCCCCCACTCTGCCTACCTTCAGGACTAGGAAGGCAGAAGCCCTTCCCCCAGCCCCCTGCCTGGCCAGGCTGCTGCTGGAGCACGCGTCCCCACCCTCACTCCAGGGGGACCCGAGCTCTTCTTCCCCCTCTAGCACCTCCATCTGCCTGTCAAAGAACTCGGGGTGGGGAAATGTGGGTCACCCCAAGCATCGTTTCCTCACAGCACACCCAAGCTGGCCTTATGAGGGAAACTGCAGAGGGCAGGAGGTGGCGGGTCCCCTGGTGCCCACAGCCTGAGTCCTGCTGAGCTCGCTGCCACATAAGCAGTGTCAGTCCTGATTAGACCCAGCTGGTGGCCTCCTCAGCCCCAGCATTGCACAGAGGAGGGGGCCCCCTAGGGGCAGTTCAGGGGAGAAGGAAGGAGATAGCAAGTGACTGTCCCCCCTCACACCAGATGCCCATCAACGCCTCCAACGCGCTGACCCTGGCCCACCAGCTGCGCGTGTACACGGCCGAGGCCGCCAGCTTCTCAGACATGATGGATGTGGTCTATGTGGCTCAGATGATCCAGAAGTTTCTGGGGTATGTCGACCAGATCAAAGAGGTAAGAGTCCACTGGGTCTCCTGGAAGCCACCCTAGGCAGCCCCCCAATCCCACCTTCTTTGTTCCTGGGCTCCCAGCTCCTCCCCCACCCTCAGAGGCTCCTCTCACTTCTCCTACCCGCCCCAGCTGGTGGAGGTGATGGTGGACATGGCCAGCAACCTGATGCTGGTGGACGAGCACCTGCTATGGCTGGCGCAGCGCGAGGACAAGGCCTGCAGCGGCATTGTGGGTGCCCTGGAGCGCATTGCAGGGGCTGCCCTGAGCCCCTCATGCCCAGCACATCTCTGTGGTATGGCGGGGCAGGGAGGCAACTCCTGGTGTGTGTGTATGGGGGGGATGAGGGGGGGCTTGCCCTGGAAGAGAGGTTCTAGTTGACTGGGATCCCCCACCCTTGCCACCCCATAGGCAGATGTTTCTGTGTCGGGCACAAATGCAGGGGCCCAGCTAGCGAGAGCTTAGAGCATGATGGAGCCCAAGTGCGTAGCACACTGGGAGGTCTTGCTAGGCTCTGTTGAGGACTGGAATGGTGAGAGCCCCGGGGGCAGCACAGTGGGGAGCAGAGACCTAGCGGAAGCATGGTGGCAGGGAATGAGGGGGACACCATGTCCCGGGATAGAGGCGACCACTGTCTGTCCCCCCCACCCCCCCCAACACACACACACACCCGGGCAGGCGGGAACCAGCACAGCGCTAAGGCAGAGCTGCAGCCCCTCCCCGGGCCACAGCACCAGGTGCTTTGGGGCCGTTGGGCCAGTTCTCCAGGTGAATGGAGGCAGCAGACCGGGTCTAAGTGAAGAGGTGAGCTCTGAGCAAGGCGGCAAGAGAAGGGAGGGAGGCCGTGCTGGGGAGCAGCGTGGTGAGACCTAGCGGCAGGCCTTGAGAGGGCAGAGGGAGCCGAGGGAGAGAGTGAGGCTGTCCCCCTCACGGTGCCCTGCCCCTAGAACTCGAGGAACGTGGCGCTCGAGGCTTACCTCATCAAGCCCCACAGCTACGTGGGCCTGACCTGCACAGCCTTCCAGAGGAGAGAAGGAGTGGCCACGGGCGCACGGCCTGCCGGCCCTGGGCAGCACCTGCCCCCGAGCCTGAGCCCCCAGTGACCAGCAGCTCCGCTTCCGCTGTACCACCGGGAGGCCCAACATCTCTCTGTCATCCTTCCACATCAAGGTGGGCCCTGGAGGCGCCCGGTGCAGGGGGCGTGGGGAAGGCAGGGGAGCTGGGAGACCTCAGGGTCCAGGGGATTCGGGTGTCCCTGAGGAACTCCCTCTGTTCCCCCAGAACAGCGTGGCCCTGGCCTCCATCCAGCTGCCGCCCAGTCTGTTCTCCACCCTCCCGGCTGCCCTGGCACCCCCGAGCCCCCGACTGCACCCTGCAGCTTCTTGTCTTCCGCAACGGCCGCCTCTCTTCGCAGCCACGGCAACGCCTCCCGACCTGGCGCTGCCGGGGCCTGGCAAGAGGCGAGGGTGGCCACCCCAGTCATCTTTGCCGGAACCAGTAAGGAACCTCGTGAGGCCCACCCTGGGTCTGCCCCACGCTCCCCTCATCCTGCTCTTGCCCACAGCACCCCTAATGGCCTTTCCCAGGAAGGCGGGAACTGTGGGCGTCCTAGAGGAGAGGAATGTGGGGGAACACTGGACAGCTGTGGGCCGCCAAAGTGCTGCTAGTGCCCCCACCCCGCACCCCTCTCTGGCGTCCCCTCCGCTTCTCACCCTGCTTCCGTGTCCTCCTCTCCCTGCTCCAGAATCCCCCCTTTGGGGTACCCTTGCTGCCTCTCCTTGTCAGTCAGCGACGCCCCATGCTTGTATTTGGACTTGCCTTTGTGTCTTCCCCGTAGGGCAGGAGGCCGCGGAGGCAGCTTTGCATTGCCACCCTCTAAGGCCACCACAGCGCCCCTGCCTGGCCTGACCAGCTGGTGCTTTGGCACTGCTGAGTTCACAGAGCCTCTGCCACCCTGCACCCAGCCGGACGTGTCCTTCCCTCTGTCCTGCAGGTGGCTGTGGCGTGGGAAACCTGACGGAGCCCGTGGCCATTTCTCTTCGGCACTGGGCTGAGGGGGCTGACCCTGTGGCTGCCTGGTGGAGCCAGGAGGGCCCCGGGGGCCCCGGGGCTGGAGCTCCGAGGGCTGCCAGCTCCCGCCCAGCCAGCCCAATGCCAGCTCTCTGCACTGCCAGCACTTGGGCAACATGGCTGTGCTAATGGTGAGATCGTGGGAGCTGGAGGCTGAGAGGGATGGGACAAGCACCGATGGCAGGGGCACAGGAAAATGCAGAAATAAAAGGGCTGAAGCGGTCAGGGTGCTTGTTTTGCACAGGGCAACCCCTGGTTCACTGCCCGGCTGCCTAGTACCCTGTGCACTGCCAGGAGTGATCCCTGAGCACAGAGCCAAGAGTGAACCCTGACCACTGCCATCTGTGTCCCCCTGAAATAAACCAACCAACATGTCCCTCTTGCCAGCACCCCTCCACTTTCAGTTGTCGGGAGACAGGATGGGCTGGGGAGATCAGAGGGCTGAGCACGTGATTGGCAGTTCCATGCCTGTCTCTGCGTGGCCCCTCTTTGAAATCCAGTTTGTTTAATATGAAAAGACCAGAAACGTCTGGTAACATTTCCCCTTTATGAGCCTCCCTCCTTACCCCTTGCCTGGTTGACTGCCCCCCCCCCCCACACACACATACTTCACACTCTGCTTTGCCACCTTAGTGGGCTGCAGCTGATTAGAAATAACCTTCACCTCTTTCCTTGGTGTCGTTAGGGCTCAGACAAGCCCCCAGAGAGGCAGGCGGTAGATTCTCAGCATTTTCTAGGAGCAACTTTGTTTTGTTTTTTTTTGTTCTGGGTTTTGGGTCATACCCGGCAGTGCTCAGGGCATACTGGACTGTGTGCTTAGGGGCCCTGTGGGGAGCCGGGATCGAACCCAGGTCAGCAGCGCATGCAAAGCAAGTGCGCTACCCACTGTACTACTAGAGAGCAGCTTTCCAAAGGGGATGGCATGGCTGGGGCCGAGGGTCTGCATGAGGGCCCAGGCTCCTGGTGGTGGGGGGGGGGGCGTGGGGAGAGATGCGGCTGGGGAATTGGCTGGGACTTCCAACAAGCTCCCTAACCCTCACCTCCTCCCTCCCAACTCTTGCCAGGAGCTGAGTGCCTTCCCCGGGAGGCGGGGAGCTCGGGGGCAGGACTGCACCCCGTGGTGTACCCCCTGCACCGCCCCTGCTCCTGCTCTGTCTCTTCTCCACCATCATCACCTACATCCTCAACCACAGGTGGGTGGTTGAGGAAGCAGGGGAGCCTGGTGCGGAGGCCCAGGGCACACTAGACACTTACCTGTCCCTGTCCCGGACGGGTGGGGGCAGGTGACTCCCTCAGGGTCTAGCCCACTACTTCACTTCAGGATCTGGGTGGAGCCCGGAGCGATAATAAGGTGCTTGCTTTGCATGCAGTTTGGGCACCACATACATTCCCTGAGCCCAGTCAGGAGTGATCCCTGAGCACAGAACCGAGTAAGCCCAATTCACACACAGCTGGGTGTGCGGCCCAACACTTCCCCACAAAACAACAGCCACACAGGCCTTGGCGCCCAGGGAGCTGACTGTGGACAGCCCACTCACTCCTGGGTGTTTCGGAACAGCTCGATCCGGTATCCAGGAAGGGCTGGCACATGCTGCTGAACCTGTGCTTCCACATGGCCATGACCTCTGCAGTCTTCGCCGGAGGCATCACCCTCACCAACTACCGGGTGGTCTGCCAGGTGGTAAGCAGAAGGGGAGGGGTTCAGGGGAGGGGGCCCCAAATTAGAGAGATGCACAGGAAGGATTAGGGTGCTTGGCCCAGAGGGGATAAGGTGCTCGCCTCATATGGGCCAATCTTGGTTTGATCCCGGGCAGCCCTGAGCACTGCCAGGAGTGATCCCAGAGTACCAGCGGGTGTGGCCTCAAAAACTAAACAAAAGAAACCAAGAAAAAGGTTCATGCTGATAGGCCCCAGTTCCTGGTTCTGTGTCCAGCCTTGCAGGTACAGGCGACATGAGCGTAGGGTGCTCGGGGCAGAGAAACTGGGAGACGGGGCTTGAATGTGGAGAGCGGGATCTGCAGGCGAGAGATCAGTCAGGCGTGAGCTAGGAGTCAGTGGGGTGGTGGCAAGTCGCCGGATCTGGGGAAAGCCTGGGGGGTGAGAGTGGAGGGAACCAGGACTGCCGGGACCACTGGGGGAGACGGTCTGGGGGGCCCCGTGGGATGGTCCCAGTGGTCCCAGCCGGGCTGTGCAGCTTCTTGCTTTGGTCTCACAGGTGGGCATCACGCTGCACTACTCGTCACTATCCACACTGCTCTGGATGGGTGTGAAGGCCCGGTTCCTCCACAAGGAGCTCACCTGGAGGGCACCCCTCCCCAAGAAGGGGACTCGGGCCCCCGCCCGGCCCCTGCTCCGTACTGATTCCAGCGGTGGGCTCTGCGTGAGGGGGCATGGGGGGCCTCAGAGGCCCTGGCTGTGTGTTAGGGTTTTCAGACAGGACAAAGCCAGAGAAAGGTGGGGTGGGGAAGGTAGGGGCGCTGCATGGGGCCCATGGCCGTGAGCTGTCGGCCTGTAGAGCAGCTCAGCCCTGCTCAGGACCAGAGAGCAGTGCTGGCCTCCATCCCTTAGAACTGCCTTGACCTGACCCATTCCCTGGGCACCTAGCAAAGCCTGCCCTGCAGGGGCCTGGCCCAAAGATTCCGGCAATTGAAAAGGGAAAAGAAGACGGTTAGAGGTGCCGAATCCAGGGTGCTGAGCACCTGTTTCCTATTTCTCCAACCCCTAAACCCATTTCTTCTCCAGGTTCTATCTGATGGCAGGAGGGATCCCCCTCATTATCTGGCATCACAGCGGCCGTCAACATCCACAACTACCGGGACCACAGCCCCTAGTGAGCATTGCCCACCCCTCCCTGCACGCCCCAGCCAGCCGAGCCCACACACATCTCCCGTTTCCCGAGCCCACAAACATCTCCCCGCTTCCCGAGCCCACACACATCTCCCGTTTCCCAACCCCATGCAACCTTCGGTCTCCCAAGCCCACGGCTGCCCTCACCTGCCGCCCTATCTCCCACAGCTGCTGGCTGGTGTGGCGGCCCAGCCTCGAGCGTCCTACATCCCGGTGGCTCTGATTCTGCTCATCACCTGGATCTACTTCCTGTGTGCAGGGCTTCACTTACGGGGTCCCCTGGCACAGAGCCCCAGGGGGCCCAGCAGGGCCTCCTTGGAGCCGGGAGGACGGCAGGGGCTCGACCAGGCTTAGGAGCCACGGCCCTCTCTCGAGTGACTCGGGCTCCCTCCTGGCTCCTGGGGCAGTGACTCCTGGACACCCCGAGGATGGGGACAGCCTCTATTCTCCCGGAGTGCAGCTGGGGGCGCTCGTGACCACCCACTTCCTGTACCTAGCCATGTGGGCCTGTGGGCGCTGGCCGTGTCGCAGCGCTGGCTGCCCCGCGTGGTGTGCAGCTGTCTGTACGGGTGGCGGCCTCGGCCCTGGGCCTCTTCGTCTTCACCCACCACTGTGCCGGCGCCGGGACGTGCGCGCCCTGGCGCACCTGCTGCCCCCTCGGCCTCCCACGCCTCGGCCCGGGGTGAGGCGCCCACCACCCTAGAGGACGGACCCCCGGATTCGGAGAGGGCCCCCCTTCCTTCAAGTCCTCCCCAGCGGCAGCAGCAGCCACGCGCCCCTGGCCCCTGCAAGCTCACCAACCTGCAGCTGGCTCAGAGTCAAGGGTGCGAGGCCCGCTGCGAGGGGGAGCCGGAGCCCGCGGGCGCCCGGGCCAGCCTCGCCCCACGCTACACCAATAACTTGCACCACGGAGCTCGCCGAGTGCATAAGAGTCGGGCCAAGGGCCACCGCGCCGGCGAGGCCGGCGGCAAGAACCGGCTCAAGGCCCTGCGTGGGGCGCGGCGGCGGCGCCCGAGCTGCTGTCCAGCGAGAGCGGCAGCGCGCACCACAGCCCCTGCGACAGCTACCCGGGCAGCAGCCGCAACAGCCCGGGCGCCGGCGTCCCGCCCGACGGGGAGCCCGCGCTCACGCCGTCCGAGGGCAGCGACACCAGTGCCGCGCCCGCTCCCGACGCGGCCCGGCCGGCCCAGCGCCGCAGCGCCAGCCGCGACAACCTCCGCGCGGGCGGCGGCCCCGCGGACCGGGAGAGCAAGCGCCGCTCGTACCCGCTCAACACGGCCGGCCTCAACGGCGCCCCCAAGGGCGGCAAGTACGAGGACGGGGACCGCGGGCGGCGGCGAGGCGGCCGGTGGCGGCTGCATGAAGATCGGCCTGTGGAAGAGCGAGACCACCGTCTAGGGTGGGGGCCGGCGCTCGGGCTCGCCAAGCCCGTTCCCAGGGGCCCTCGGTACGTCGCGGTGGGGAGCCCGGGTGCGTCGGGGCTCGGCGCGCGCGCGGGGTCTCGGAGGCAGGGGCGGGATAAGGCCTGGCTGTAGCCACTCCACGGGGACGCCCACCCCGACCCCCTGAAGGGTGCTCCCGGGGCAGGCGGCCGCCCTGCCGTCTGACTCCAGGGTGCAGCCGCGGAAGGAGGCTTGCCCCCACCACGGTACCGCCACACGTCCTCCCCCGGGGTTCTCGCTATTGGCGCTACCTCCCTCCCGCCCCAGGATCGTAGGTGACCACAGGGTCGCTGCAGGTCGCTGAAGCAGCCCTCTGTGTCTCTGTGCCTGGGGCAGTGTGCGGCTACCCCCTACCCAGTGTGTGGCTGAGGGTGCCCACAGTGTGCTGCTGTTCAAATGACCTCTGCAAGAGAAGGCGGCGGGAGATGGGCCAGTTCTGTGGCTTGGCTCGGGGACTGCGGAATGGAAAACAGATACCGGCCCCTAACAGTGGCGCCGCACACACCGTCCAGCGGGCTCACAGGTGCCCTTCAGGACAGAGCCGAGGGCCCAGCCCCTGAGCAGCTACTTTGGGCAGGTGCCTGGAGCAGATGGGAGGGAAGCAGAGAGAAGTGCCTTAACTCGGGGCTGCATGGGGCCCTGCGAGCCATGCTCAGGAGGGCTCTGCTGGGGTGCATGGGAGGCGCCTCCTATTCAACGCCGCCCAGGGGCTGTGGACCACCACTTCCTGCCTCCGTGAGGCCACAGGGAAGAACACCCCCGCCAGGCCCCTCTTCCAACTCCCTGTAAGGGAGACACGTCCACAGGGGCCAAGTAGCCTTCAGCCTCGGGGCCGCGGCCCAGGCCCAGTCCTCTGAGGCAGCGGGCAGGGTCCCGCCCACCCCACGGCTCGGCTGGGCCCCTGGCTTCAGTACTCTTACACAGCTCACTTTCCCCAGCCTAAAACGCAATCACCAGCCTTTCACTGCAGGACCCGGTCACAGTGGAGGAGCCCTGAGCCTTGGGAGCAGGCGGGAAAAGCCAAGCCTTCCTGATCCCCAGTCTGACCAAGGCGGAAGACATCAAGCAAGGGAGAACACACCCCCCTGAGACGGAGCCTGTTATTTATGCTTGCTGCACAGACATTAGAAAGGAGAAAAGCTTTGTATTATCCTTCCACATATGCTGGCTGTTTACATACCCCGCCAACGCCTTAGCACTGGAGAGCTTTTTGCAATACGCTGGGGTGAGGGGAGGGTGGGGATGAACGTGCCAAAGAAAACTTGTTTTTAAAGGCTCGGGTTTTATACAATAGAATGTTTTCTAGCAGATGCCTCTTGTTTTAATATATTAAAAACTTGCAAAGCCCTTTGAGCTCTGACCTTGGTACCTACACCCACAGTCCTTCTGTTATGAGGTAGAGGCTCGTGACCACAGCCCACCGGCATGTGTGAACGGCGGCCAAGAGCTGCCCAGTTCCTGCTCCCCTGCGAGCTGATACTGGTGGGAACGCCAGCGGCGCCACACCCGCAGGAGGCCCATCAGGCTTGCTTGCAAAAGCGTGTCCAATTCGAACCAGCAGAGAGCCTGCCACTCGCCCAGCATTCTCAGAGAAAAAGCTACCCCAAGGCAGAGGAATGCAGGCAACTGGCTCTCTGGCACCAAGGGAGAGCCGCCTCTCAACCCACTCCTCCCTGCATTCCTCCTGCTCCGGAACCTGCAGCCCAAGGCTCTGCGGAGCCCCGCCCAGCTCCATAACAGGCCAGTACCTAAGGCTGCACATGCATTTAATCCCTGGACAGTCGCCGTGGGAACAGAGAGCCATGCTGCCGGGAAGAGGCAGGGGGCCCTCAGGGGGTTTGGAACACTCGCGGCACCTTGTGTAGCTGCCTGGGCTCTCTGGAAGTCCCTCACTTCCTGAGGCGTACGCAAGTACTGCTCAATTTCACTATCAGAAATGTTCTCGTCTCCAGTGACTGCAGGGACCGGGCTTGCGGGGCCGACACGCTTGGGAGGCTTCAGCATGCAGGGTGGGAGGAGCGGGGCGGCATCAGCTGGCCGCTCCCCTGCAGAACGGAGGAACTGCTCCCGGCCTCTGGGGACCCTGCCCCTGGGGGTCCCCATTCCCGGCCTCTGACCCGGCTGTTCCATCCCGAAAGGCCTTGTTGAGGAGAGTGTGTCGGTACTGAAGAAGGTCACCAATGTGCTTCACCACAGACCGTTTGTCGAGTTTCAGGACCTGCAACCAGGCCAGCTGCCCCGCCATGCGCAGCAGCACCGCCACCAGCTCCTGCAGGCGCGAGGAAGCAGGGTAGGGTAGGTCCACGTTGGCCAACTTGCAGAATCGGGTGAGGGAGCATGAGAGACGATCCGCCGGCCGCAGTGACTGCCAAGCCAGGAAAGTGGCAGCAGTGATGATGGGCAAGGGGCGCCGCCCGGTCACCAGCCACGTCTCATCCGCCAGCTCCACCAACTGCAGCGTTCGCGACAGCACCTTCTCTCTGTCCTCCACATACTTGGCTGGCAGTGCTGGGGAAGCCTGGAACAGTTTGAAGCTGAAACAAACCAAAGTGAGAGTGAGGAAGAGCCGACACAGCGCGGGAAGCCAGTCTGTGCTCTGGCTAAATCTCTAAGGGTGCCAAGAGAACCCAGGGTGGACCTCTGCTTGTGAAGGGAAAGGCCAGGGACTGAAGAGGGAGGCAGAGATTTCCGGAGCACCCTGCGCACTGCGTCCCGCCAGCCCCCACCCCGTCCCGCCAGCCCCCCATCAGACATCGTTCCGAGCATTCTAGAAATGTTCTACTTGAATCTTTGTCCTTTTAAGTGCAGTTACAGTTCAAAGACAAAACAAAAACAAGACTTGTCCAAACTCATTCAGCTAGGAAATAATTAAACCTCCAACCAAGAGTAGGTGAGACAGCACAGAGGTGAGGGTGTTCGCCTGGCACATGGCCGGCACTGGTTCCGTCAAGGCACTGCCCATTCCCTAAACACGACTGAGTGAAGCCCAAACTACCCGACATAAATACAAAACATCAACAACAAACCAAAGGCTAATGACAAATACAAACAGCTTTTGCTCTCCACTACCTTTTTAATTCTTTTTTTTTGGTTTTGTGGCCACACCAGATTCTGCTCAGGGTTTAGTCCTGGTTGGTTCTGTGCTCGCAGGGTCACTCCTGGCATTGGGGATACTATGCGGTGACGGATCAAACCGCAGACAACTGCTTGCAAGGCAAATGCTTTTCCCCCTGACCTCCCTCTCCAAGCCTAAGCTTTATAAAAGGACCCCAACTACTTGTAACAGGGCGTGGGGATTAACTACTGCCTCCAGCACTGAACTTTACTAATGTTTTTTTCAACTCCATCCTCACAAGATTCTATAAGGCACAGCTGCCATGTACCACACACAGGTCACCCACAAAGAGAGTGGAATCGTGTGGCCTGCTCCAGAGGCTAATGGCTCACGTTCTCCGCCTCACCAGTTGCCGTGAGGGAATGTGATCTGAAAATCACAGCACTTTAAAAATGGAAAAGCGGGGTCGGAGCGATAGTCCAGTGGGTGGGGCGTTTGCCTTGCACACAGCTGACCGGGTTCAATCCCCAGCATCCCATATGGTCCCCCAAGCACTGCCAGTAGTAATTCCTGAGTGCAGAGCCAGGGGGTAACCATTGAGCATCGCTGGGTGTGGCCCAAAAAGCAAAATAAATAAATCAATAAATTAAAATGGAAAATGGGAGGCCGGAGGCGATAGTACAGTGGGTAGGGTGTTTGAAGACAAACAGTTGACCCGGGTTCGATCCCTGGCATCCCATATGGTCCCCATGCAGTGCCAGAAGTGATTCCCGAGCGCAGAGGCAGGAGTAACCCCTGAGCATCGCTGGGTGTGGCGCCCCACCAAAAAAATTTTTTTTTTAAATGGAAAATGGGATTATCCTATTAGGCGGGAAAGAGAGAACGTGTAGATTTTTTTTTTTCTCTTTTAAACCAATACCTGCTACAGTAGGACTTCACCAGGTCTGCTAAGCACAGGGACGGCACATCCAGCCCCAGGAGCTTCACGAGCTGCATGTAGGTGCCGGAAAACACATCCAAGTCTGCATACAACAGGGTACAGATGGTTCCCATGGTGAGGGGGCCAGTTATGCTGCCGGCAGGTGATCAAGACACAGCACCCCACCAACACTTCCTTCTTTTGCAGCCTGGCCGTGCGGATGCCAGGGTGCTGGGATGCCTGCTGGTAGTAGGCGACTGCTGTGTCCTCAAACGTTGACGGCAAATGCAGAACTCGACAGAGGTCTCTTACTCGGCGGAGACCTAGGAAAACCCACAGCAAGAGTCAGAAGTCAAAGGAAACTACTATTTGCCTCCTGGCGATTTCTACCACACTTGCCTCAATCCCACACGCAAAAATAATGTACCTTTCTACAATGACGTGTGAAACCTGATGAAGTCATTCTTAGGACACAAAGCTGGGGGCTGTGGGGAGTCACTCTGCAACTCATGCCCTTTTAAAGCTGCGGTGGGGAACCTGTCTTCTTGCTTTTATTTTATTTTTGTATAGCCAGGCGCAATTTGGATATTTATCACATCTCTTACTACACAGCCTGACCACAAGCGGTCACTGAAAAACATACGTATCTGAGTGGCCATGTACCAGGGACTGATCACATAATTTCACAGACCTTGTATGTCCAAAGGCTGGCGGATCTCCTCCCCCCCCCACACCACCCATTTCATGGACTGGTTTGATTTAGAGTCAAGTTCAAATTTGAGCTGGGTTCCAGGGATTTTACCTCAACGCACCCCCAAGTAAGCCCAAACCTCATGCTACCTCTTAAAGCCCTCTCCATATCTTACTTCTAACTTGTTATTTATTGCAGGAACTGGGGGTAGTGGAGAGGGTAAGTCTCCTTCATTTTCAATTATTGTTCTCTTCTTTCTACCTTTCGCAGTAATGCTGAAAACAACAAAAACAAGCAGAGGGCCCAATGACTTGAAATTTTTCTTAGATCACTGTCTCATATAAGGTTGATTCTCACCTCGTTGCTGGCTGCGACTGATTTGTTCATTTTCCCTGTGCTCGGGAATACGTTACTTCTGTAAGATAAAACAAAAAGCTTCCTTAGCTTCTATTCACCAGGCTCTGCCCTCCCACCACAGAAAGAGCAGAATGCAAAAGCCGTTCCACAGAAGGTGCCCCTCGATACACAGTAGAGATTTCCTATGTCCACGAGCACAAATACAGAATCAGATCTGGAAAGCAAGGAGGCAATAACAAATGTTCCAAATGTCCCTCCTGTGTATCCAATAAAAAGCTGTATTCCTGGCTGCAAAATTTGAAGGTTGCCAATGATCCAACACTTAGAATCAAAGGGAAAAATAAGGCCTCCTTTGTTTTTTGTTTGTTTATTTTGGGGTCACACCCAGCTGTGCTCGGGGCTTACTCCTGGCTCAAGGGAGACCATAGCCACGCCAGGAATCCAGCCGGGTCGGCCACGTGCAAAGCAGGACGACAAATACTTAGCTATCGTATCATGGTTCCCGCTGCTCTTTGAGCTCCCCCACCCCACCTCATTGAACCATGATCCTTCCACCAGTATTAGAGTTAAAATACGTAGAACTTTCTTTGTTTCGCTTCTTCAACACCTATTATAAGTCATAAATGCCAGGCGCTGCACCGCCTGGAAAACACGAATGACGGCCCCTCTCATACTGCTGGTCTCTTGCTTCCTTTACGCCCTTTCTTCTCTTAACCCAGAGCGCAAATGACGAGGCGAAAGGGAAGATAAAGAATCCGAGGAGGGGCTGATGAGACAGAAGCGCGGGTAGGTGTTTGGCTTGCACAAGGCCGATGCGGCGTGGACCCCGGCATCCCAAATGCGCACCAGCAGCGATTCCTGAGTGTAAAGCCAGGAGCAACCCCTGAGCATCGCTAGTGTGACCCCACAAACAAAAACGACCCCGAGAGAGACAAGGGCCAGGACAGGGAATGAGGCGCTTGCCTTGCTACAGCCGAATCCCTGGCCCCATATAGGATACCCCGAGCACTGCCCGGGGTCACTCCCGAACACCGAGGCAGGGGTAGCCCCTGAGAACCGCACACCCCAAAGAACTTGCTGTCTTCCTCCACCTCCGCGCAAGCCCCGGGCAGTCTCCAGGGCTCTGGAAAGGTCCCGCGAATACCTCGGAGGTTGCCCTCGTCGCTGAAGGTGGTGGTGAGGGACCCCTCGGTGACCACACAGCCGCAGTCGGAGCACACCAGCTGGTTCTGCGAATAGTGTGAGTCTTCCACGAGTTCAGTGGAGCCACACTCGGGGCAGCGTCCTCCGCCCGGCATCTCTTTACGCGCCCAAAGCTTCGAAATAGCATCCCATTCCACACATACACACAAAAAGCAGTTGCGCGGAAGCAGGAAATAGGGGGGCATTCTAAGGCTGCGCCTCCCCCAACTAGCCAATGTGCTTGCCGTACAGGCCAGTAGTCCCGCCTCCCAAAGGCTGCGCAAAACTTCCGGTCCTTTTTCCCGAGGACTCGGTAGAAACGTAACCGCGGAGATGAGGTTCCTAAACTGGCCTTCTTTTTCCGCGCTATTCCTCAGTTGGTGAGTTTCAAGTGAGCCAGACTGGGAGACAGTTACCAGCGAAACTTCCACCTACAGGGCACAATATAAGAAATTGCAGCTGTTGGGGCCGGAGCGATAGCCCAGTGGGTAGGGAGTTTGCCTTGCAAGCAGCCGGCCCATGCCGGCCCGGGTTCGATCCCCGGCATCCCATATGGTCCCCGAGCACCGCCAGGAGTAATTCCTGAGTGCTGAGCCAGGAGAAACCCTGAGCATCGCCAGGTGTGACCCAAAAAGAAAAAGAAAAGAAAAGAAAAGAAATTGCAGCTATCCCCCAAATTCCTCTTTTATGAGCTTCAAGAGGGAATAACTTTTTTTTTTTTTTGGGTCACTCCTGGTGATGCTCAGGGTTGTTACTCCTGTTGGTGCTGGGAGACCATGTGGGATCCTGGGGATCAATACTGAGTCTTCTGCATGCAAGGCAAGTGCCCTATTCGTTGCACTGTTGCTTAGGGCCACCTTAGCAATTTGAGAATGAGATCAGTACTTTCTTCACAGGAAAGCAAAACCCCTTGGTCAAGAGTGATAGTACAGTGGGTAGGAAGCTTGCCTTGCACAGTCAGCAACCTGAGTTCCATCCGCAGCACCGCATGTGGCCCCTACACTCCTGTCAGGAGGGATCTCTGAGCTCAGAACCAGGAGGAAGCCCTGAGCACTGCTTGGTACTGCATGGTCCACCAAAAGGAGCAAAAATATAAAATAAAATAAAATTGTTAGTCTGCTGTAGTGCAGAGAGAATAGAAAGACAACAGTATCTTGTTAGCCGACTAATAAATACAGATACTTCCCTTCCTTAAAGAAAATGGTGCAGGTCACAACCGTCTTCTTTGAAGGATATCCCAGAAGTGAATACTTTTCAAAGTGAAAACACCATTCATCTAAAGAGAGATAACACACCCATATACCCAGTGACTTTTCAAATAGATTTGAGCACCCAAAATAAAGGAATCTGGGGGTCGGAGTGATAGCCCAGTGGGTAGGGTGTTTGCTTTGCATGCGGCCGGCCTCTGCTGGCCCAGATTCGATCCCCTGGCATCCCATATGGTCCCTGAGCACCGCCAGGAGTAATTCCTGAGTGCAGAGCCAGGAGAAACCCCTGAGCATTGCCGGGTGTGACCCAAAAAAGTAGATAGATGGATGGATGGATGGATGGATGGATGGATGGATGGATGGATGGATGGATGGATGGATGGATGGATGGATGGATGGATGGATGGATGGATGGATGGATGGATAGATGGATGGATGGATGGATGGATATAGAGATATAGATAGATAGGTAGAGAGATAGATAGATAGATGATAGATAGATAGACAGACAGACAGATAGTAGATAGGCAGATAGACAGACAGATAGATAGATAGATAGATAGATAGATAGATAGATAGATAGATGATCGATAGATGATAGATAGATAGATAGATAGATAGATAGATAGATAGATAGATGATAGATGGATAGATAGATAGATAGATAGATAGATAGATAGATGATAGATAGATAGATGATAGATAGATAGATAGATGATAGATAGATAGATAGATAGATGATAGATAGATAGATAGATGATAGATAGATAGTTAGATAAATGATAGATAGATGGATAGATAGATGATAGATAGATGATAGATAGATGATAGATAGATAGATAGATAGATGATAGATAGATAGTTAGATGATAGATAGATAGATAGATAATAGATAGATAGATAGATAAGATAGATAGACAGACAGACAGATATATAGACAGACAGATAGACTGATAGACAGATAGACAGACAGACAGACAGACATACAGATAGACAGACAGACAGACAAATAGATAGATAGATAGATAGATAGATAGATAGATGATAGATAGATAGATAGATAGATAGATAGATAGATAGATAGATAGATAGATAGATAGATAGATGATAGATAGGTAGATAGATAGATAGATAGATAGATAGATAGATAGATAGATAGATGATAGATAGATAGGTAGATAGATAGATAGATAGATAGATAGATAGATAGATAGATAGATAGATAGATAGATAGATGATAGATAGATAGATAGATAGATAGATAGATAAAGGAATCTGGGCGCTAGAGACATAGTCGAGGGCGTGGGCACACCCCTTGCATGCATCTGGCCCCAGCTGATTCCCCCAGAACCACACAGCCCCTCAAACATCCTCAGGTGCAGCCCCAGGTACAGCCTGAGCACCACTTGAGAGGTCCCAAAATAATTAAAATAATGGGGCCTGGGGCCAGGAAACTAGCTCAAATGGCTGGAGTGCATGTCAGGGGAAACGCTCTGAAACTGAGCCAAGGGTAGCCCCTGAGCACTAGTGGGTGGGATCCAGGAACAAACCAAAACTACTGCCAAATTGGCAGCCGCCCCTCTAGAGCACTAGTCTCCTGCTCTGCTCGCAGGAATTCCATAACCACCTTATTTTGCTACTGCTGGACAGAATTTCCTGTACCCCCAAACTCTGTGGCCTGACTTGGGGCTGTGTGGACTAATAGTGAAATGAACCCACAAATGCAAAGCAGTCAAACTTCCACTCTTTCATTTCCCACAACTGTCTGTGGACTTTCACTGAAGAATTGAGGAAACTGAAATGATTCCAATATAAATAGAAGCATTTGAAAAACAGGAACATCCCAAAGCTTTGGGCCAGAGAGATAGTACAGGAGTTAAGATGTTGCCTTGCATGCGGCTGACCTGGATTCAGTATCTAGCACCACAAATGAGCCCCAGGAGAACTGACCAGGAAGGACCCCTGAAAACAGAGCCAGGGTTATCCCATGGGCACTGCTGGGTGTGTCCCCAAAACAAACAAATTAGGGGCCAGAGAGATGGTATAACAGGTCCAGCACTTGCCTTGTGTGTGGCCAATACGGATTAGATAGATGCCTGGCACCACAAACCAGGAATTCCTGGCACCTGAGCATGCCAGGGTGGACCAACCATCCATACCCCCCATAAGAAATTCAAGAGAAAAGCTTTAAAAACCAAACAGGGCCAGGAGTTAGTATAGCAGTTTTGGGCATATACCTCAAAGATTTTTTTTTTGCTTTTTTGGGTCACACCCGGCGATGCTCAGGGGTTACTCCTGGCTCTGCACTCAGGGATTACTCCTGGCGGTGCTCGGGGGACCACATGGGATGCCGGGGATCGAACCCAGGCCGGCATGGGCCGGCCGCCTACCCGCTGGGCTATCGCTCCGCCCACTTCTCCTCTTTTATGAGCCTCTTATCCAGGGGGCCTGCGTGGTAGTACAGTGGGTAGGGTGTTTTCCATGGAAGCGGCATCCCAATGACACCCCAAGCACCACCGGGGTAATGAGAGCAGAGCCAGGAATAACTCCCTGAGCATCACTGGGTGCTCTCCCCCATGATTCCAATATAAAGTAAAAATGGTAAATGTTTAATAAAACTTTATTTTTAATTAAATATTTAATTAATTTAAAAGTAATTAATTTTGTAAATTAAAATTTTAAAAAAGTTTCAAAACCAGAGCATCTCACCCACTATCACAAGGCTTTATTACATGGGAGATCAAGATACTCCCAGTGGCCAGTCCCGTTTTTAAATTACTCCCCATACTACACCACCAGGGGGCATCAGCGCCACAGCCTCCAGAGAGCGCAGGCTAAAACAGAGTTCCCTCTCTTTTAGGCTTTCCCACCAGTGTAAAGACTATGAGGAGGGTTTTTCTTCTGGTAGTTGGGTGCGTAGATGCAAAAATATTACAACATGCCCGCATTCTCCCGTATGGACACGCTGCGGAAGGCAAACACCTCTAAAAGCAGCGTTACTCACCAGGAGTCTTTCTTTCCATTATATAAACAGAAGCATCAGACTTTTTTTTTTTGGGGGGACACCCAGTGGTGCTCAGGGCTTACTCCTGGCTCTGTGCTCAGGGATCACTCCTAGTGGTGCTCAGGGAACCATATGTGGTGCCAGGGATCGACTTGGGGTCAGTTGCATGCAAGCAACTGCCTTAACCTGCGATAAACTCCTCTTGATGCAATTTGCAGATTTTGAACTTAACTGTTCTTTTCTAGAAGTGAGATTCTATTTAATTAAAAGAATTTTAAAAGGATTTAAAGTTTCTTCCATTGCAGAAAGCTTGAAAATCTACAGTCCCTAACATGGCCCCTAGACAAGAGGAAGAGTTGTTTCTATGATCCTCCAGCTAGTCACTGTCAGGAGTGGAGGCCTAATTCCTGTTTCCTGTCCTGCCCCCCCCCCCCAACGGGCCAGGCTGGCAGGTGGGCAGGACCCAGACCAGCAGATGGCGCACTCGGCTAAGAGCTAAGACCTGCGAGTTGAGTCTGGGGTCCACCTTCTCAAGGGGGAAGGAACTGATGTGGGAAACTCTTTAGTCTTCTTGCAGGAAATGAGCACGGTTACTCGTGATACACTCCCCGTGGCAGTAAGCTTGGGGGAGGGCAGAGTCTTGGAATGGTAGCCCTTAACGGCCCGTAGTCTGTCAGAAGCTGACCGAGTCCTGTAAGGCACGTCTGAAGGGCCTGTGAGACAGCATCAGCAGTTTCTTAGAGGCTGAATCCTGATCTAGACCAGGGCTCCTTAAACCTTTTCTACCCCTTTGTATTTGAGAAAGTTTTACATAACTCTGAGTATTCTGGTACATACAAAAGGTATGTATCAGTTTTATTTGGGAAATATGACAGAGATAAGAGGGAACCCCATAGAGTAAAAGAGAGAATTTACACACCACAAATTAGGATGTGAGCAATTCAAAATGGAGTGTCATAAACCACACATTTGCAAATATTCATAAAGTGAGTTACTTTGGGCCCCCAGTACTGTCGGATCACCTGCAGAGTAGTATCTCATCCTGAGCTGCAGCACAGAACCATGCAAGCATGTGCTCTACGCATTGAGCCCTCCAGCCCTCAACTTGCACGTGGCCAACCTGCATTCAATCCCTAGCACCCCATATAGTCCCCCTGACCTTGCCAGGAGTGAATCCTAAGCACAGGGCCAGGAGTAAGCCCTGAGCAGTGCTGGTGTGGCCCCCAAAATATTTTTTGTAAAAATTCATTCTTATCCAGATGTTGAAACCTAAAGCACGGTTAATCACACTCTTTGTGCGTCCATCATTCCAACACCACCCCATCACCAGAGAGCCCACCTCCCTCCATCAGGGTCCCAAGGGGCCCGTATACGTTCAGTTGGATAGATAAGATCTTTAGTTAAAACTGTTTCTTTATCAGAACGATGAGGGCAGAAAGTCCCAGCTGACACTAAAGGAAAGGATGTGACCCCAGGACTTGGTTTCATTATATGTCATTTCACTCTAAGCCAGTTTCCAAGAACTTGGTCACGTTCTCATTGGGTGAGCACTGTGTATTGCAGAGCTGGGCCCAGGGCCTCACAGGTGGCAGGCGCTGCTCCTCCACTGAGCCACATGCCCGGCCAAGGCGATGTTTTTGTTTCCCGAACACCTCAGAGGCCTCTGATGCCTCCGAGAAGGTGGACACAGCTCCCATTCGTGTAGACTGACAGCATGCGGTCTGGACCCCTGCCTGTGACTTACCTCGGGCCTTCTTTTCCTTTCCTTTTGTATTTTTCTGGGAACACACACAGCAGTGCTCAGGCTCCACCAGCAGCAGTGTTTGGGCGGATCGTGTCAGGGATCAAACTTGGGGCTCCGGCACGCAAAGCATAAGCTCCAGGCCTTTGAGTTTGCTCCCCTGAAACAGGCCCTGTCTCAAGGCAACGATCGCTTTATAGTCTCCACTTTCCCTGCACAGTCTAATTATTCATGATTCCCAGTGAATCAGAACAGCATCTCCTGGGAACCCAGAGTCATCCTAGACAAAGAGTGGGCAGTTTTTTTCTCTACAGGGCTAGAGAGGAAATATTTGTTTGGTGGAGGACAGGTCATCTATGTAAGTTACTCAAACTTTCATTATAAGGTCACAATTAAGGCAGCGAAAGAGCATGGCTATATTCCGCATGGACTCTGACATTGGGTTTTGGTGTAACTTTTTTGGGGAGGGTTACACCCGCGATGCTCAGGTGATCATATGGGATGTTGGGATTGACCAAGGATGGATGGGAGAGGCCTCTGCGTCCCCTGAGCACTGCTTGAGAGTCTCCCCCTCAAAAATGTGACACCTACTCTTGCAGGACTCCTCTAAGAGCCTCTGCATCTGCTCTGAATTGCGGCAGCCTGCAAATCACTTCGTAGAAAGGTGGGTAGTCTAAATGTGGCAGTTTATCTGACCATGTACTCTGTACTAGCTGGTATAAATATTCTCTCATGCTACCACAATCATCGTGGGACTAGCTAGATCTTACCAGCATATTTGCCTGGCCACGTTGGATCCCTAAATAATTAAACCAGAGAGAAATGCTGTTTGCCTCCAAGCAAGCAAGCATGGCTCCCTGATAACTCAAAGGCAACTAAAATACAAAACTACCGTGAAGTAGACGAGACTTGTGAAGGCTTGGAGAAATATTTAACTGGTACTAGTATTAGACTTTGGTACAGAGATAAGCCGTCTTGAAACCCCTTTCTCTACCCTATAAAGGCTTTTCCAGGCAGATCTTGGCTCAAGACATTAGCATATAAAAGGGGCCTAGGTGAGGTGCTGGGAGAAATTGCCTAAGGGCATTTGACCCTCCCTGCTTCCCATAATAGTGGGAGGGAGGTCTGAGTTGCAGGGGTATAAAACTAGCCTGCTTCCTCGATTGTGCTCTTTTTGGCCTCTCTGTGAGCTCGCACCCTTCTTGGGAGTCTTGTCTTTGTCTCCTCTTTACAGGGCCTTTACACGTGGTGGCAGCCATCTTGGCCTACACGTGGCTGGGGTTCTAGCCAGGAATCCTAAGCCCAGGGTTTTTCCTATTGTGGATTTGTATGCCTGAACCTGTGATAAGTAAAGCCTTTTAAAACTGCATCGGATTCCTGAGTCTTCATCCATTCCCCGCCGGCTCGGAGGTAGAAGGAACTCGCTTCCCAGCACTGTTGGGGACCCTGGCAGCGTCCCCGACAACCTACCTCCTGAAAGCGACCATTTTCTCATGGGGGAGGCCGGGTGTTCACTCAGGAAACCTCATTCTGATTGAGTGACAGATAGTAGCCTGAGATCGAAGTGACCTAGTTCATGTATGCAGTCAGCATTGCACTGCTGTGTGTGTGTGTGTGTGTGTGAGAGAGAGAGAGAGAGAGAGAGAGAGAGAGATGCAGGAGAGGAGGGGAGGAGAGGGGAAAGGAGAGATGAGAGAAGAGAGGAAGAGAGGAGAGGGAAAGGGGAAAGATAGAGAACATGGGGCGTGTCCTTTTCCCATCCCTCCCTTGCACGGACGAGGGGTTGAGCTTAGGTTTCTTTTTAAATTTTATCTTGGACTCCATGACTTACAATGCTGTTTGTGGTAGGGATAATGCATGGTATGTTTCAACTCCACCCCTCCACCAGAGGGTCTGCTTCCCCCCACCAGGGTCTCAGGGCTTCCCCATGGTAGTTCTGCAGACCAGCGATTAGGTCCTGTCATCTGTAGCCATTTGTTATTCTACTGTGATTATCCATATCCCACATGACAGGGCATTGTCACTATGCATGATACTCCCATGGTGTGGCAAGCTGCAGGGTTGTCTTTTTGCTTTGAGCCAAACAGTATTCCACTGTGTGTATGTATGTACTGTTTCCCTTACCCAGTCAGAAGCCCAGCTTCTTCTTTTTTTTCTTTTTGGGTCACACCCAGCAATGCTCAGGGGTTACTCCTGGCTCTGACTCAGGAATTACTCCTGGCGGTGCTTGGGGACCACATGGGATGCCAGGGATCGAACCTGGGCCGGCCCTGGGCTGGCTGCATGCAAGGCAAACGCCCTACCCGCTGGGCTACTGCTCCGGCCCCTGAAGCCCAGCTTCTTATACTGTGAATCGGAACTTAATGAGACAGAGGGGGCACATATGAGAAATTTCGCAGTAGCCAAAAATTAATCAAAAAGCAGCAATGGCTGAATCGGGTGTAACAACTTGGCCATGTTGCATCTCATTGAAAGGTGGAAAAATGTTTGCAAGCCCAGGAGTAAAGGCATGAAGGAAGACATTTACAGAGATGTGGAGTGTGTTCCTCTCCCTATTATATTTTTTAAAACCCTTTTTCAGAATTTATTTTCGTGGTAGTTTAGGTAACATGGTTACAACAGCATTAGTATCTATGGTTCTGATGTACAGTTACTGTACCTCCCCACCAAAGTGCCCGACACCCTCCAGCTGTTCTCATGTCACTTCCAATCACCATTTTGTTTTGGGCCAGTTGTCCGCAGGGCTTCCTCTTGGCTCTGCTCAGGCATTACTCCTGGGATGGCCATGTACAGGCAAGCATCCTACCCGCTGTACTCTCTTTGACCCACAAATCACTATTTTTTTGGGTCCGCGCGGGTTCGCTTATTATTGTAATTTATCTTCACTTTTTTTCTTGCAGGGGGGGTGGTTTTGGGCCACACCTGGCAATGTTCACTGAGTTACTCCTGGCATGGCTTGGGAACTTGGAGGGACCATACGGGATTCTGGGAAATTCATCTCAGGTCAGCCGCATGCAAGGCAAGTGCCCTACCCACTGTACTATTTGTGCTGGCCCCAGTTTATCTTCATTTTAAAGTAATTAATGCTGAGAAGGAATCTCCGTAACTGGGGGTGGTGGGGAACTTAGAATGAATCTGTTCATCAGCCAAGAGTGTGTCTGACATTGCTTGGGAAAACCTAGGAAACCAAAGATGTGGCCAGGAGCATGGACAGGACCCAGAGGGGACAGTGCCCGGCAGCGTGAGGAGAGAGAGACCTTCACGTCAGCTACAGAGCCGAGCCCAGGACCCACTGGCAGAGCTCCCGGAGAAACCCACCTGTGTGCTACCACCTAAGGGACTTGACTGCCTGCAGTTCCAAACTGGGTTAGGAAAAGGAGCAGGCTTGGTGGAAAAACTCATCCTTCAGTAGCATACGGCCACATCTACATTCAAAGGTGACAATTTCACCTTTGGGGGAAATGGTGGGGTAGGGAAACCATGCAGGGGACCTTGATCATCACCGAGTCAAAGGCACCTCCTGACAGGGTGCAGCCGTGGGCCCGAGGGGCGGGGGCCTTCAAGTGACACTCACATGGCATCACTTCCTGCAGGGGCGGGATCAGAGAGGCCCCATCCTCTGCAGGAGAAAGGGCAGCAGACGAAGGAGACAGCAGCGGGGATCAAGTGATGGACCCCTGGAGGTTCAAAAACCATCTCCCTCCCCAGAGAGGTGCTGCTGGAAGACAGAACACATTTCCCCTGCGCCCATACAGAGAAACAGAAGTCACTGAACAGTGGTATCTTTTTATTTAGTGTTCTAGGGAACTCTAGGTAACTTCTTACACATGAAAGCAAAGAGATTAAAGATTCCCAACGTAGGAAATGATCCTACACCGCAAAACATGCCAGGCCAACCTCAACTGGAGGGAGGCAAAGGCTGAGTTAGTAGCGCCCGTAACTGACCCGGAGGAAGCAGAGATGAGACCACTGTGCTGTTGCCGAGGAAGCATCTCCGTTCTCTGCCTAACGTGGCTCCTCTTTCCAGGAACGAATCATTGACTAGTATCTCTTAAAAAAAAAAAGGAGGAAAAAAGATAAAAAAAAAAAGAAAGAAAGCAGCAGGAACCCACAGAAGGGAGGATCCTGAATGACTTCAAATGTGCCGTGGCCTTCAACAACATGGAATGTGGCTGAGCCCGTGGCCCTTTCTCCCGTGGTCCCCTTACGGCGCGCGCCCCCCACCGTAAGCTGAGCAGGACACCACGTGTGGGTCTCCCGTCCCGACGCAGCAGCGCATGCGCAGATACCGCCCCAGCCCTGTCTCAGCGTATGCGCCGGTACCTCCCCAGCTGAGGACAACATCCGCTCAGCCTTGGCAAGGGGCTGGTTTTCCTGCTCCTTCACTGGGTCACCCTGCCTGAGGCCAACACACAGGAATAAGGGGAGCAAGGGGTGGGTGGTGCATCAAAGACAGCCAGTGTCCAAGGAAGGAGATGATGTGAAACCACGAGGCAAAGGACGACAGTGTTTTCCGGAAGTTGATCTCCAGTTCACGGCGAGGGCTCTGTTATGAATGAGATGCTTTCCTCCATACTCCGGGCTCTTTGTGCAGGCAGACAGGCAAGGCCAAAGGAACGAGCTGCCCCTGCCTGACCAGAGGACAGGAAGCCTCCCGAGTGCTCACGAGTAGATGAGCGTTTGGAGGGGCGAGGAAGAGGGCCCACTTTCCTGGGGCTGCAGGGGTGTTTGCCCCACACACCACCTGCCTGTGAATGCAGACCAGCATCCAACTGCCCTGCCTTAACTGGACGGCCCAGAGCCGGCACAAACTTTTCCACCCCCAGTTCTCTACTGTGGATTCCGCAGGAACCGTTATTAACGAATCTCCTTCAGGGTATCTGCTGAGATGCAGGAATGCCACAGACCCAGTTTTTAATCCATCAAGTTGCGGAAGCCAGACACAGCACATTGTCCTTCATTTTTCCGGAGTTCCTAGGTGGCATTACAGAGCACAGGAATTCACTCTTCTATGCAGAGGTCCCTCCTCCAACGTGCTCGCAAATACTGATCCGAGTTGACACGCCTGAGTTCCTGGCGGCAGATCATCTCCCAATCAACCACCTTCATGAACAATGCAACGCTCCCGGGCTCTTCAAAGGAGTGCACTTGGGTTATCACAGTCAAAAACAGTGGTGATCAAGTAAAAACAACATACTGCAAAATATATACGCATACATTTCCAGAGTTCAAGTGACTATACGGCTCTCCTCTGAGCTCAGTGAATACATTTGATAGGTTATAAAAATACACGTCATCTGAGAAGTATACAGCAGTCTCTAGTACTGCACAATGGTATTAAATAAAATAGCGACAGAGAATAAAAAGCTAATTAGAATCATTAAAAGCTACAGAAACATCCTTCAAATTAAAGTGCTCTGACAACTGATGTTGGAGCAAAGGCAATCCATGAGTAGGGATTCTGGGGCTGCTAATATAGCCTCTTGTCATGGTAACGGAGCGAACACATCAAGACTTCTGATTCGTCACTCTACTGTCCTGATGCCTGTCTGCCCAGTTCGCCTGGAACTTTCTTCCTCCTGGGAGAGATGTCAAGGTGTAAGGAGATTCCATCATAACCAGGAGGAGAAAATAGCCCAAAAAAAAGTTTTAAAAAATCCAGTATCAGAATTAGGTCATTGGAGCCACAGCGATAACACAGGGGCAGGAGTTTGCCTTGCATGTGGCCAACCAGGTTTGATGCCAGCACCCTATGTGGATCTCCACCTAGAAGTGATGCGGGGTGCAGAACTAGGAGTAAGCCCTGAGCACTGTTGGGCGTGTGGACCAAAAAACCAAATATTTAAAAAAGATCTCATCATTAGATCACTAACATACAAATCACCTGAATAATCCAAATTGGGGCTGAATAGTGAATTAAGGGGGAAAAGTGTTCCAGTTTCAGAATATACACTTCCTGAGCCAGAGCCATGGTACAGCAGGTAAAGTGTTTGCCTTGTATGCAGCCAACACAACAGTATAGTGGGTAGGGTGTTTGCCTTACATACAGCCGACCTGGATTGAATCCCCGTATCCCATACGGTGCCCCCAAGCACCATCAGGAGTAATTCCTGAGTGCAAGGACAGGTATGAGCATCACCAGGTGTGGCCCTAAAACAAACAAACAAAAAACCATGTCTTGGTTTTTGAAAGAACACCCATCCTGAAAATGGCGTCATTTCCTTGCTCTTCACAATAGTCTAACAAGGCGGAAAATGTGTCTGGCAGTGCTGCAATAGAAACCAGAGGGTCTGCAAAGGCACAGGGTGACGGCCCGGGGGACCCTGCTGAAATCCTTGGTCCCCAATCCCTAATCAAGGCACTGCTGAGGGCATCTAGCCAGCAGGAACCCTACCATTTGCAAAGAGGAACTAAGACCAACTACGCCTAGCTGAGCGCCAAGCATCTCTGTTCCAGTTCTACCTTTCTCATCTATGTGGCTGGCCCATGGAGCAATGCAGAGCACAGTCTGTGCACCATGGATAATCGTAAGGCTGTAGTGTGGAAAAATGGCAGCCTGGTGCAAATCTACAAGGCACACGTGGGGGGAAACACCTCTGCTCCACCTAGTGCGGTGAGGCCAAGTGTGAGAAGCCCGGCAGGTTTAGATGGTATCAGAACTTCATATTGGCTCCCATGTCTGAGCTCCTTGGAAGAAAGTATATGTAACACCACATCCAAAGCCCTTCACATTTTACCCCAAGCTTTAATGACTAGGTGCTCTGTACTTTAAAAAATCTCAATGTCAAAAGAAAATCCCCAATGTTAAAAACACATTCATGCTTCTAGGACCATCTGAATCACTGAGGCCATGATCAGATCAAATGATCACGTCAGGGCATAAAATATTTACAGCATAGTTAAAGGCACAGTGGCATTTACAAATAAAACCCAGGGAATGTACAGTAAAAGAGTCATTGTAATAATTAACCTGGCCTCAGTGGGTAGAACTGACTGCTGCCAGATAAGAGCCGGGAGACAGTGATTTGGAGCCTGTCCACTGGTTATCAGGTCTTCCGCGTCCTTGACCTCAGGAGCAGCTGGGAGCAAAGTCTCACATGAAACGGCTCGGCACCGTGGGTTGGTGACTCACATCTTTCCTGCTTTCTTGCCCACCTGCAGGCACACGGAGGATGTTGGGGGTCTCTTCCATGACCCGCACCAGCAGGTTGTCGATGTAGTCTTCCAGCTCACGCACCTGAAACTCCTTCTTGCTTATCGCCTCCTTCTGCTTGAGGACCAACTGGATCAGCTCGTCATGGGTTAGCTGTGCATAGGCGAAAGCAGGGTCCGAGGGATTGTATTTCTGGGGAGAGGAGGAAAATGGGAGAGAAAAGCCATAAAGTCAGCTCAGGCGTCAAAGAGCTAAAAGAAACGTATTAAGAAGAAATAGATGAAATAGATGCAGGAGTAATTCCTGAGCATACAGCCAGGCAGCCAGGAATAACCTCTGAGCATCACCGGTGTGACCCAAAAAGCAAAAAAAAAAAAAAAAGGGTGGGGGCCGGAGCGATAGCCCAGCAGGTAGGGCGTTTGCCTATGCCGGCCCCCGGCATCCCATATGGTCCCCTGAGCACTGCCAGGAGTGATTCCTGAGTGCAGAGCCAGGAGTAACCCCTGAGTGTCGCCGGGTGTGACCCAAAAAGCAAAAAAAAAAAAAAAAAAAAAAAAGTCGTCCTGCAGGGATGGCATTTGCCTTGCACACAGCTGACCTGAGTTCAATCCATCCCATATGGTCCCCCAAGCACCTCCAGGAATAATTCCTGAGTGCAGAGCCAGGAGTAACTCCTAAACATCACCAGGTGTAACCAAAAATGAAGAAAAAAAAAAAGAGGAAATAGACGTCATGAGGAGCACTGGGTCTTCTGGGAATGTTTTCAGTTCTGGTCTGAAGCTGGTTATTGACTGATGACGTCTTCTTTACAGGATAAGAGTGTAAGTACTGCAACCGGCCATATCATGCAGAGACTCAGATGCACAGGGGAGAGCTGCCATCCCGCTCTCCCCTAGCTCAGCTGACCATGAGGCTCCCAGGAGGAAAGATGGGTTTTGGGGTGTTGGCCCATCACCTCTGTGGGGGCTCGGAAGCAGCCGGATGAGACTCGCTCACCATAATAGCCGCCATTTTCATGGTCCGGACACCACAGCACATCAGAGCCCACCCAGGAGAGATGCTGATCTCAAGACCAGATTAACAGAGCAGCAGAGTTCAAGCCCAGGTAGGCGACTCTCAGAGGCGGAAGTCACCGGGCATTTGTGAGATGGAACTGGGGTCCCCCTTCCCCTCTCTGACTCGTCCCAGAGGCCCCGCCCATGAACTGCCCCAGGATGACCGGCCATATCATGCAGAGACTCAGATGCACAGGGAGAGCTGCCATCTGGCTCTCCCCGATGCACAGTCGCTTGCGGCCATGCGGTACATGAAACTAGTGGAACCAACCATGTCCTAGAATATACTACAATCCAAAATGTGTAAGAAAGGGAAGCGAGGAGAGAGTGAGAGAGGAGAGAGGAGAGAGAGAGAGAGAGAGAGAGAGAGAGAGAGGAGATAAAGAACCTGCTACGGAGGCAGGCTGGGGGAAGGGGCGGGAGGTGGGGACATTGGTGATGGGAGATGGGCATGGGTGGAGGGATGGGTGTTGGAACGCTGTAAAACCAAAACTCAAACATGAACATCTTGTAATTGTATATCTAAAGGTGGTATAATAAAATAATTTAAAAAAGAGAGAGACAGAGAGAGAGAGAGAGAGTACTGTAGGCTTCACAGAGCACAGGGGGGCTTTTGTTGTCGTTTAATGATCCTTTAACAAAACAGGCTGGAGAGATGATACCGGGGTGAAGGCACTGGGTCTGCATGCTGCTGGCCACTTAGATCCCTGTGGACCATCGTGGTTCCCTGAGCACCACCAAGGGCACTTGTGAGCATAAAGCCAGTACTAGAACACACCCGAATGTGACCTCAACATCCAGCCCCCAAACAGAATTAAAATCCAGGGGTGCAGAGATAGCTCAGAGGGCTGGGAGCATGCTTTCCACCAGAGGGTCCGGGTTTGACCCTCAGCACCACATAATCCTTCAGTCACTAGGAGCAGCCCCCCAAGCCCTGTGCCAACAGTGACCGTGACCTAAAAAATCAAAAACAGGGCTGGAATGATATTACGGGCAGGAGGGAGCTTGCTTTGCAGATGGCCAACATGGGCTTGATCCCTGCGAAATAAAACTCAAATCCCTTCCCCTAGATGAGTGCCAAGTGTCTCTAGTTTCTCTTCTGCCTTTCCCATTTCTGTGGCTGGTCCCTTGAGAGTCCCACCAGGAGAGAGAGCCCTGAGCACAGAGCCAGGAGGAAGCCCTGAGCACTGCTGAGTGTGGGCCCACAGCAAAACCAAACAAAACAGGGAACAGAATGAAAAAAAAAGTAAATCCTTGCTAAAGAGACACTTGAACTTAAGTCTCTGAGTCTGGGGGTTTTAGGAATATAATCATCAAGACTTGCTTGGAGAAGACTGGATGAAGTAGCTGTGGTACACACACACACACACACACACACACACACACACACAGTGGAATACTACTTGGCCGTGAGAAAGGATGAAGGCATGCAATTTGCTGCTGCATGGTGGCTCTGGACAGTACCGAGCCGAGTAAAGAGGAAGAACGGCAGGCACAGAATGATCTCACGATCTCACGCATATGCAGGATATAAAAACCTTAGCAGGGGAATAACAGCCGACAGAAATGAAGAGTCGACCTAGTCCTCGGGAGGAAGCTTACCTCTGAGGGTGGGACCGCTCAAGGAAGGGACCTCGACAACAACAGAGGGAAGTGGTCACTACCAGGACTAGGGTTTAAAGAGAGGGAAGGTGACATGCACAGTACCTATCAGTAACAGTAGGGTAAACCACAGCACCTTAAGGGAGGGGGGATGAAAAAAGTAAATAGTGTCTGCCATAGAGATAGGCGGGTGGGGGCTGGGGGCAGGGAACCGGATGTAGAGCGAAGTGGACACTGGTGAAGGGATTGGTGCTGGAACATTATGTGCCTGAAACTCAGTCATCAATCACCTTGCAATTAATTCACAGTGATTCAGTTAAAAAAAAAAAAAGACTGGGAATGGGCACCTGTAGCCGAGTCCAGAATCGAGTCCCATCACAGGGGTCTGTGAAGAAAGCCTGAAAACAAAGGGGACAGGAAGCCCCTCCCTCTGTCCAGCAGGTGTGTCCCCGTCCATCTGCGGCTGCCTCGGCTGTCGCTGTTGTGGAAGGGCTGGGTGAGAGGGGTGACTGCCCTGCTCACTCGGTCATTGCATCATCGAAAACACGCGGGGGTTAAAGCCAAGCGCCACCAGGCCACAATCCTTAGCCCAGACACAGAGGACAGAGGGGCAGGAGGTGGCCTGGGCGCCACTGCGCCATCAGCAGTTACA
>JAJIBD010010672.1:0-60020 GCA_021461705.1 Cryptotis parvus | reverse complement strand
CTAAGTTATGCTACTCTAATAATTATGATGATGATATAATAAAATGTAAATTATGTGCCTCCATATCAGATTCTTGATTATAGGTTAATTGCATTTTAGTTCTGCACAGAATTGTCAGAGGGTACCATTTGTGTATGTTGATAGCTGCAGTTCATGAACACTGCCTTCTGCTGGCTTTCCTGTACTGGAAATTCAAGGAAACTTATCAGAGGATTTCCCAGATACTTTCCTGTTTGTCCTGTCATCAGCATTTCCACTGATCTGGATGTAGCTTAAGAACAGTGAACTATAAGCAATGTTTAAGCAGATTTTGGCTTGGTTAGTTTTGGTTTCTTCCATTCTGGAACACAGGAGATGCAATGACCTTAAGAATGAATTTAAAAAAAAAAACTATGAAGGCACACTTTTTGTCACGGAAATATAAAGAGTCAATCAGGCTGACTGGCATGACGGGGTGGCAGGACAGATATTCCACGGCCAGACCCTGCCTCTGTGGAATGCTGTGTGACATTAACAGAAGTTAAGGCTTTCAGGCCTCCGAAATATGGCTCTGTACCCCGTGGGATATATCCTTAATGATATTTCAGCAGAATCTGTCTGACTTCTCTCACATTTCAACAGTTTTATAAAAGTGTAATTCCCTATAAGAAATCAATTTCTGCACAAAATACCCATAGGTATTTCTGTTTCATTCATTGAACTCTAAGAGACACATGGCAAGGATTCGATTATAGAATGCTAGGAGGAATAAATGAAATAAGAAGACAATTATGACACAACTGTGACATTAGCTCCCATGAATTCTTAGCGAGTTGCTTCTGCCAGACTCTGGAAGGCTCTGTAATTCTCAGGTAAGGACCTGGAGTAGAGCTAATCGTGCTGAATCCAGACTGAGTCAGAGGAAAAAGGAGCATAGGAGAGTGGTGTCATAATGAGAGCTGTCTGTGGGGTCCTGGCAGAGCGGTGCAAGGACTGCACACAAATAAGAAATTTTAAGGTACTAGAAAAAAGAGAGATAAAAGTCTAATCTCAGAATAATAATTATTTGCTTTAATATTAAGGGCTCTTTCGAGGTCAGGAAAATAAACATTTTTGTTACTGGATTTGGCATATCAAACACGCATCGGACAGCTTGCCAGGCTCTGCCATGTGGGCGCTATATTCTCATTACGTTGTGGGGCTCTCTCAGAGGGGTGCGTAGAATATTTATGGTAATTTGGAGGTAAATTGCGTGGCGCGCGGCTGTGTAACTGGGAAAGCTACGCATCGAAAATCAGATGGGCTGTACATGTAATGCGATTTGGAGACAACCGCTGGACTAGAGCTGTTACCGACTGGATCCCACGGGATGTCAAAAGATCACCTGGCCGCCCACCTACAAGATGGTCAGACTTCCTTGTTAAGACACTGAATGAACGGTTTGAGGCTCTTCATATTCCTGAATCAACCAGATGCCATTGGGCTACATTGGCACGTGATAGGGTCCAATGGAAATGTTACTGGCGCCCGCTCGAGCAAATCGATGAATAACGGGATTCAAGTGATCAAGTGATCAAGTGTTTTAATATAAGAAACTTATTATTTGTTTTCCCCTTGAGGTGTTGCAGGTGTGGCTGCAGTGCTCAACTGCATTGGCAGGTGGCAGACAGGAGACAAATATGCCTATACCCAGGGCTTTGCCTTGTGGGCTCTGGATGGCTGATGGTCTGACAGACAGAGACTGGGTCCCCTGGGGTGATTCCAGAGTCATGGCAGAGTCTGGCAAGTTACCGGTGGTGTATTTGATATGCCAAAAAACAAGTAACAAAAATGGACCTTATTACCAATGAATGGAGACGTTACTGGTGCCTGCTTGAGCAAATCCTTGAACAATGGGAAGACAAGTAACAAGTGACAAGTGATATTATTTGTTTTTTATTGCTCAAATTAAGAGAGCTGAAAAATGGCATAGTCTTTCTCATATAGTAAAAACATGGACATAGGACACCAAGGTTTGCTACAGTGACTACTGATAGAACCCCCAGCACATTCCATATTATTGAGACTTTGTATTGGTAACACTTTCCATGATAGTACATCAGCTATTGCAACTTCCAGCACCTAGTGATCCAAAAATTACAAAGCAAAAAAGAAGAGACTGAATTTATGCTGCTCTCTCCCCCTTTCTCTCTCTGTCTCTCCCTCACTGCCTGATAGCCACATTTCACAGTGCTCATAGAATACTCCTGGTTCAGTGTTCTCTGCTGAACTTCTTGGAGTATTGTGCTGCTGGTAAATGATTAAATACTGATATTCTGATGACAAACTCTGGAATGGATAGAGTAAGAAAAGTATGACGAGCTTCAAGCAGAGTTTTAAAAAGCAAAATGTTAAAATTACTATATAGTTATTTAACAAAGCTTGACTCATATGTATTTTATTTTAACCTAACACCATTTTTTTCATTTTAGAGAAATTAGAAGAGATGTAAATTTATTAAATGTATTTATTAAACACAAATTTAATAAAACTTTATGAATACTTGCATAATATTTATGAAATAAATACATAATTTTAAAGTGCTTACCTTAAAATTATGTATTTGTACTATAATTTTAAGGTGCTGACCTTAAAATTATGTATTTGGCAGGTGGGTTGGATCAGGGGTTGGATCATACCCAACAGTTCTCAGGCCTTACTCCTGGCTCTGTTCTCAGGGATTAATCCTGGAAGACTTAGGGAACAATAAGAGGTGCCGCGCATCAAACCCAGGTCAGCAGCATGCAAAGCAATTCCCCTATAGGGTCTACTACAGTTCCAGCTATAATTTTTTTTTATTTCACAGATAAAATATAAAAAATAAAATCATGTTTTATTTGCAGAATATATGAGGCACTATAGCATCAGTATTTCTAGTATGATCAAATATAAATATATCATGATAGAATATAATATATAAATATTTTATTTATCCATTCAAAGGATTTGTCATGAAAAATATTTCATTGGCTTAAAAACAAATGAAGTTCCTGATGATTTAACCAAGTAGCAAGAATTTAGTGAAGATTGCATTCAGGAAAATGAAACGTCACGGGGTTAGAAAATAGTACAGAGGTTAAGGAACATGCCATCCATATGGTAGAGCCTTATTTGATCCTCTGCACTGTGCATGGTGCTTTGAGCACAGCCAGAAAGGAAATCCTGAGCAGGGGAAGGAGCACACTCTAAATGGGCCTGCTGCAGCTCCATGCATATTTTTAAGGAGAAAGGGCAAAGAGAGGAAAAGGAGGCAGCTAAGGTGCTTACCGTAAAAGCAACCAACCTGCATTTGGTACCACACACCCTCGATATTCCTGCAGGAGTGACCGATCAGTTCAGAACCAGGAGTAACCATGAGTACGGCTGGGTGTGAATATTAAAATAAAAACTAAAGAATTAAAAGGAAACAAAAAGGAAAGAAAGAAAAGAAGGTAAAAGGGAGGATGAAGAGACCACAAAATTTCAGAAAACTCATACATATGGAAAATCTTGTGGTACATGAGAATATCTGTCCTGAACTGCATAAGAATAGTCCTTAGAGACCAAAGCCAAAATATATCAGCCAAAGAAAATTTAAATCAGATCTTGGTGAAATAAAAGCAATGTCAATTTTCAGTGAGCTATGCTGAAGGACCTGAACATCGGCACAATTGACTTTTCTTTTCCTTTGAGAATATCTTAAGTCAGGGTTTATAGCTGTGTGATGCTTTCAGTTCTTACCTTTTGAATCTGACCACCTGATAGGCTACAGTGAAAGTATAATGAAACAAAGCCAACTTTTCTTGAAACATATTTTAATTCTCTCTCTTTCTTTCTCTCTTTCTGTCTCAATTTTCAAGGACTCATTGATAGCCAAAATTGCTAAGATGGAACAAGTTTGCATGTTTAATTCACAACCATCACTTGATATTTTCCTGTAGTTACAATGAATTGTGGTTCCCAAGTGGTTCTGGAATAAGTGACCTATAAAGTTCTTTTCCCACAGTGAAAGAAATTTTCTTTCCAGCTTAGACGTTGGACACTGTGGTACACAGCAGTTATTTTCAATAAAGTTCTTTAAACACCTGGTTTTTAGAATAGGACCAGAATGTGGATAAGAAGAGTTATTCAATCCAATTAGCAATATCCATGAATAATTTTGTCCATATACAAACATATTTAAGAAAAAAACAAATAATATAACATTAACAAATGGATTGGAGGAAATAGTTTATTAAAAAATCAACTTATGAATTTCACTCTCACACAAAATACACTTACCATTATTTTGTACAATACATTTTACCTCACAGAAAATCTACTAATTCTTCTTTTTGCTCAATGCATTTTGCCTGGGTCTGGGTAGCAGGCCTAGTTATTAATAGTTTTAAAAGGAAATTCAACTTTTAAACCAAATTACTTAATTATATAAATTTAAAAATGGAAACAGAGTTTGCAAATCTTCAAGTGCTCAGGCTTGGCTTCCCCAGTCACTTGTCACTTGTCACTTGTCACTTGTCTTCCCGTTACTCATCGATTTGCTCAAGTGGGCATCAGTAACGTCTCGCTCTATTCACTGGGAATGAGGTCCGTTATTGTTACTGTTTTGGCATAACAAATACACCATGGGTAGCTTGCTGTGGCTCTGGGTTCATTCACAGAGTATCCAGTGTTTTTCTTTGTCAGATCATCAACTATCCAGGGCCCATGGGGCAGAGCTCTGGGTGTAGACAAGTCTGTCTTCTGTCTGCTACCTGCTGATCCAGCTGGGCACCACAGCCATACCTGTACCACTTTGAGGGACAGGAGCTTCCCCAGTAGTTCTCCTTAAAGCATATTCCTCTAAAAGAGTGTGCTTCAACCCTTTGATATCTGCAGAACTGTCATACATTTCAGTTCATAATCTGACAATTGTAACCAAGGTGGTTGACCCAGTGCTTTTCCAACATGAGCTGGGTCAAGAACAAATGCTTTGATTAAGAGCACTATTACAATGACAGTCATAAATTAATACTCTGGACAAGAATTAAGTGTGAAAAGTAGGAGAAGGGATATACATGATAACCTTAAACTACCAGCACCAAAAGCAATAATGAGCAAAAAAGAAAGAAAAAGAAGGAAGAAGGGGAGGAAAAGAAGACAGGGAAGAGAAAAGGGCAGGGGAGGGAGATGGAGGAGAAGAAGGAAATGAGAAAGAGGAGGAGGAGGAGGAGTGAAGGAGGAGGAGAGAAGGAGAAAAAAATAAAGAGGAGGAGAAGAAGTAAAGGAGAAGTTGAAGATGAGGAAGAAGAGAAAACATGAAAAATAAGAGAAAGAAGATGAAGAAGAAAAGAAGAATGAAAGTGCCTGCCATGTAGGCTGTAAGGGGGTTATGGAAAGAGGATGGAAATTGGGGATATTGGTTGTTGGCAATGCACACTGGTGAAAAAATTGGGTCTTGTAATATTTCATGACTGAAACCTAATAATGATTTATCTCATGGTGATTTAATAATAATAATAATAATAATAATAAGGAATAGAAGTGGAATTAGAGAAGAAAAGAAGAGGAAGAAGAAGATGAAAGAAAAATATATTTATATGATTTTATAAAGAAATCATGGTACATGAACTCAGTGGATACTAATCTGCTATTAGAAAAGACAAAAGCATTCCACTAGCAGTAGTAGGAGGGTATCATAAGGTCAGAAGGAAGGGGCAGATACAGAAAGTTCTCGCTCATATGTGGGTCGTAAAGAACCATAGTAAGGGAAATGACAAATACCCAAAGGTGAAAGACACAGGATTGGTCTTTAGGAGAAAGCCTATCACTGTAATGCAGGGGACAGTACTGTGGGACGCCCTAAGCTGGTGAGGGTGTGGTGTTTGAACTTTTTATACATCAAGACATGTCATTATGAATATTATAATTTGGGATGCCTAAATATACTTTTAAAATGTTTATTGTTTCTACAGTCTACATTCTAATTTCCTGTATCCATATAAATAAATTTCCTCATGAAGAACAAATTTTTCCATATTTTCCAACCTTTGATATTTACAATTTCTGTTCCCTTATAAATTGTCTTCTTCCATATGTTTTCATGACTACCTTCTCATCAATCACTTCTTTTAAACAAATCCTGAAAATATTAGTGTTTTCATTCTAATTTTTGAAAAGATTGCTTTTTGCATTGAATCTGAAAGTAAACCTTATTTAGTGGAGATGCTTAATATTGCCTGCTAATTCAATAAAATGTGTGAGTCTTTGAAAATATTTATTCTATAAAATAAAGTATATTTGTACAATGTTGTCTTTCAATATGTAAGCTACAAGTATTTCCTTCATGAGTATAATAAATTGGTCTTCATTTTTCATAAATTCTTATCATATCAGGCTTTGTCAACTTTGTTTTGAAATATGATCTTAGAGTAGTGTTCCAGATATGGAATAAGTCTTTTTTATTGTGGGGACTATGCTGTGATGAATTCAGCTGAAGCTCATGCTGTCCTCAGGAGTGATCCTGGCACCCAGCTGACTGCAATTAGTCCCTGAGTCAGTGAAAGCGTCTCTAACATGGCTGTCCATCTTGATGTTCCTTCTTGCATCTTCTTTACTCGTTAGAACCATGTTCCTTCAGACCCAAGTCCAGGATGTCCCATTCATCTTTATTAAGCATCACATTCTTAGGCTGAACCTAATATTCTAGCCTCCAAGGTGCTTTTAGAATTCTGGTTTTGTCTTCCCTCATACTGTATTCAGTTATCTTGTCCAAGTTTGCTGTCAACCACAGATTTGATAACTGGGTCTTCTTTGTCCTCAACCAGTCCATGATAAAAATGCTAATGGCCAGACCTAGGAATAGCAGTGTTGCTGACAGCAGTCCTCCACTTGGTGAATGCAACGTGAGTTTGACTTTCATTGAGTTGGAAATCAGCTTGATCATATGATAATTCCATTTATGATACTATCCTTTATCTCAATATTTCCATTTAACCTAAAGGCAGTCTAAATCTGGTCACAGCCTTCTTTCTTAACCTTTCTGGTTCTATTAATTTTAATATTTGCTGCATTCCACTGTGACTATTTTTATGTTTACTATGAACCTTTTACCACCTTAGAATGTCTATAATTTCTGTTCCCTTTACATAAATTGTCTTCTTCAAGATATTGGCATGGCTGGCTTCTTATCAATCACATCTTTTTAAATAGATCCTGAAAATATTTGTGCTTTGATATTATTTTTGAAGGGATTTCTTTTTACATTGAATCTTAAATATAAGCCTTTTTTTAGTCAACATATTAATACCGACTGCCAATTAAATAAAACAGGGAAAGAGTCTTTGAAAATATTATATAAAAGAAATATATTTATACAGCCAAGGCTGAATTTGAGGCTATTAAAAAATAAAAACCTGTTTGCTTAGCTAATATTTTTATGGTTTAACTAATAACATTTATATAATAAAGACTGTAAAACTATACTTCGTAATTATTTTTGCCTAGTTTTAATAATTCGCTAAAATATAAGTTAAAAGCCTCAAAAAGGCAGTAGGAATAGCCTAAGGGTTAAGGCATTTGCCTGCAATGTGCTCAACTCAGGGTCGGTCCCTGATACCACATAATGTTCCAGGGTAGTACAAGGAATGAATTTGGAGCACAAAACCACAAATAAGTCCTGAGTACCACTGAGTGTGGCCCTACCCCTTATTTACTAGTATAAGCATAAGTATAAAATGATAAAATGTCCCCACTTTTCTAGTTTTACAAAACAAATTAAAAAAAAAAACAATAACTAGATTTCCCTTGTTTCATCTAGAACTGAACATGGACATCAGAAAAATAATTCTGATTTGATGGTGTGTATCAGAATTTTGTGTCTGTTTTGTTACCTGTGTCTAAAGTACTTACCGTTAACTTTTATTTCTTTTTTTTTTTTTAGGTCACACCGGGTGCCAGGGGTTATCCTGGCCGCTCCCAGATACTCCGGGGTGCCGGCAATTTTTGTTTAATTAATTTTACTATTTAGATTTTACTACAGATTTTATTTTTTCTTTGTTTTTGTTTAGGGGACACAATCAGTTGTGCTTAGGGTGTAATCATAGCTCTAAACTCAGGGATCACTCCTGGAGGGCTCAGCGGGGCCATGTGAGATGCCAGACATGGAAATTGGATTTTATTCTAACAATTTATCTTAATACATAGACTGAAAATATCCCACACTTATATCTCACTTATATAAAGAACTCCATGAAGGGGTATAGTGTTTAATTTCTATCCTTTCACTTTCTGTAATTTGGGTTTTTCGGAGGTATTGATTCTAACAAAAGTTTAAAAGTTGGGTGCATAAATATTCCTGGACATGGATTGAGAAAACATAAATTCTGGTTCCAGATCCACAACCCAGGAGCCATGTGCTCTGCTTATAGCAATCAATTTGCAGGTGCAATATACTGTCAACTTAAATGAGAAATACTGTGTGACTTCTGAGGGCATTCTTTAATTTGGTAAGCATTTTCAGCGATGCTTCTATATAAAGGTAGAACACAAATACTTTTTTGTAACTGAAATATAATAATAAAGTATTATTACCCCAGGGAAGGATTATTTTTCTATCCATACTCTAGTATGTATCTAATCAATTCATATTTAGCCAGAGAAGTCCTCGGTGATTTTTGCCTGTCAATGAAGAGTCCGTTTTCCAGGAATAAATACTGGTCTTTATAACAGAACACCAAATTGTGCACCAGCTGGCTTGCTACCTCCGTGAGCATGTGCTTATGATCTCTTGAAATTTATTTTACCTTTTTTAAAAAATTACTCTTGAATTAAAATACATAACTCAATTCTCATTGACTATCTTATTCCTAATTTGTAACAATTCAATCGCTTGATCAGATAATCTGTGGAGCTCTGGTAAAGTGATGAATGCTGCTACAAAGTCTAAGGGGCCAAGAATGAAATGCATCATAATCAAACCGACCAGCATCTGTCAGAAACAAAGATATCACTGAGGGCTATAGAGATTGGTCAAAGGGAGAATACATGTCTAACATGCTTGAAGCCCTGAGTATGTTCTTTAGCATCAAATGGAGCCTGAGCATTGCCAGTGTGGCCCTCATGATTTACAACTCTAAGGCCACTCATTGAACTACTGGCTCACACAGACAGGATAAGTATCATTGGAAGTGGCCCATGGGGGGCCCTGAAACCTATTTGGGGAAACCCCCTCAAAATGTGTTGAAATTTGAAATAGTACCCTAAACACAGGAGAGTGAAATCAGACAATTAAAAGTTTAAGCAGTAATATTGTTGCATGATCAAGTTCTTCCTTATTTGTGAAATGAGGAGATATAATATGGTAGATATTAAATGTCATGATTTAAAGTCTAAAAGAAAACTATATACTACTAAACTGAAAAATAATGCCCTTACCTTTAAATAATACCAAATTAAAAATATAAAAGGATTCAAGTTGAATTTGCGTAGACATCATAATGTCAGTGTCGTAAACTGATTTATAGAGACTGGTTAAAAAGTTTTGAAAGTCAAGTTAAGGAATATTAACTTAGAATTCTGTTGGTTAAGAGGTGGAAAAGCAGAGGCAAAAGGTTTGTATAGGGGTGGACAGATGCAAACTGGACATGGTCAGTTTGAAGGCAGTCTGGGGAATTAAGGTATTGCTTTTTCTATATTAATATTCTGGGAGGAGGCTTTCATCATAAGCCATAACTCAAGAATTAGCACAATAATTTTGTTAGAATTTTACTGTTACAAAATATTTGTTTTAATATTTAAGTAAATTGGCAAACAATATTCACATAAAGTAATAGAGCAAAATGATTATAAAAAGAAGATATCATACACACTATCATAATAATGTTTGATAATTTCATATGTCTAGAGATAAACCAGAAAACATAGAAAATATTATCCCTACAGCTTTTTCAAGAAAGAATTCTCATTCCCTAAGGCATTTTGCATGGAGGACTCGGTCTACTATGTAATTTTTACTCAAGTACTGAATAATTGAGAAATAAAGTAAAACATAGTTGAAAAAGTCCTTCAGACTTTCCACGGAGATTTGAATGTGATTATTTAAAGTGTCCACAGTCAGCTTACTATCTGTATTCTGAGGATATAGGCATAAATTCAGAAACAGTCTCAGCATCCCAGACAATATCCTTCTATGAACTCGATATGCTATTGGGAAACTTTATTTCATTTTAAAACAAATGTAAGAAAAATATATCATCCAGCAGTTCACATATTCTTAAACTTGCTCTAATTTTTAGTTACTTGTATTTTAACATTTTAGACATATTGATATTGTGCTTACACACACACACACACATACACATGCAATCTCCTTTTGGCTCAAGGTGCTCATCGGCCATCTGGAACTGCTTCCCAAGTTTCATCCATTATGCAAATGAAATTTAGTAATCGTCATGTTTCATCTACTGATCCTAATACATTAATGTTAGGTGTTACAGCATGAGCCCCCAAGAAGACATTGCCTTTTCATCAGTCATTGGCTTGAGCTCACACCTCATTACTTTTAATGGCTCCCCTGGCACTTAAGGTCACTGGACTCCTAACTGCTCCTGCCTTCAGCACTACCAATAAAAGCAATTGTCTTCCAGTGAAGCTCTTTCCCCATTTCAGTACTACCTTCCTGTTATACTGTTTTAAATTTTTGTCATTTCTGTAATTCAACTCTGTGATTTTGCACCACATGGGACAGCAATCACTATTAAATTGACCAAGTGGAGCTGTTTCACAGAAATGTAGATAAATAATACTTAAATTTAGACAAATGATACTTGAATTTCTGGGAAGGTTAGTTTATAGAGGAAAAAGTCAACTGGATAGATAGACTGAAGATGATAGATAGATAGATAGATAGATAGATAGATAGATAGATAGATAGATAGATAGATAGATAGATAGATAGATAGGTAGGTAGGTAGGTAGGTAGGTAGATAGATAGACAGATAGATAGATAGATAGATAGACAGATAGATAGATAGATAGATAGATAGATAGATAGATAGATAGATAGATAGATAGATAGATAGATAGATAGATAGATAGATAGATAGATAGATAGATAGATAGATAGATAGATAGATAGATAGATAGATAGATAGATAGATAGATAGATAGATAGATAGATAGATAGATAGATAGATAGATAGATAGATAGATAGATTAAATACAGGCGATACATACATACCTGTGTTGTATTCAATATGGCAGAATAGTAACGATTATAGACATCATTCCTATGACATGATTGAATGGTTTGAGGCTCTTCATGTTCCTGTAGCGAGCAGATGCCCTAGGGCTACACTAGCACGTGAAAGGGAGAAATCGAGATGCTACTGGTTCCCGCTCCCGAGCAAATCGATGAACAACTGAAAGACAAGTGATCCAAGTGATATGTATGTATATATAGAGAAAAAAACACAACTTGTATAGAAATTCTCCAGTATGTTCTTCAAAAATATTTTTCCAGTATAATGTAATGCTTAATTTTACTCTCTATTCTTCCTCCATCTGTTTGAGTGGGGAAGTTATTTAACATTAGTATTATTTTTTCTTATTTGCAAAATGGAAATAAGAAATAATTTGTGTAAAAATCAAGGCTTTTAGTGAGAACTAAGTTAATATTCGGTCTAAAATTCTGAATCATTAGTGTCAAATAAATTATTGTAATAAACTGATTTTATATTAACTTATTACTTTACAAGTAATTTTGAAAATACAATAAAACTTCAAATTTTTGTTTAAGTTGTCAACTTTATATTTTCTTCTGAAAATATATCAAATTTATCAAATTTAAACACAAATTAACTTATAAAATTTTATTATAATGATAACTATAAAAATAAGCATAGATTAATTTGTGTGTGAACTAAAAAGTCAACATATCTGAACATTAGACATACATCTTCAAATATTAGAACCAGAAAACTCAATTCTTGCAAATTTCTCAACCTCAGAGTCTGTTTTTCTTAAATAGTCTTCATGAAGGTAGATGTAAAAAATTTTAAAACAGATTATTAACTTTTATCTAACATAAAATTGAATATTTCGATAGATTTCAGTATGGAAGAGGTGTAATAATGTTTAAGTAAGACAACTATGTTATATATTACCTCAACTTACATATATAACTTGTGCTTGTACATTATAGATTTTGTGCGTTAGGTAGAAGTTTTTACTTACAAAATAAATACTGTAGCCTGACCTTCTGCTTGCTTGTACACCATCCCAGGTCAGGCTTGCTTCTGGATGATATCACTGAGTTTATTCCAAAAGGGAAGGGGAGTGCCGAGGGGAGACAAAGCCCTTCAAGGTGGCATATAGCAGCCTCCCCCGCCTGCTTGAGCCTTAGTAAGGGCCCACACCATTGTTCCTTCCTGACTTTTATGCTTGCAGCTTTGTCTTCCCATGAAGAAAAGATAAAGGGCAATCTCCAGCTTAATCATTCAGGATTTTCCAGGGGAATTAACTGCAACAATTCACCCCCTGGACAGCAAGAACTTAGGAAAAGGGAAAAACATGTAGAACCCATCTCGCTTAATAAAGAAAAGCAATCACTGAACACATAAACATCAACAATCCTAGACACTGCCTTTGATGTTTAATGAGTCAATGTCTAATGAGTTCAAAGGAACAACAGCACTTGTAGTCAGGAAGTACAGAAAGTAGGAGAGTCGAAATGGAGCAAAAGTACTACAGTCAGAAATAAAAGAACATGTTAGGTGACATTCAGGCACTAGAAGTTCTGAACAGCAGAATAACAGCAGTTGAGCAAAAGATTGAGTAGCTCCAAGATGGAAGGAGGTAACTACAAGTAAACAGCAGGGAGTGGAAAATAGTTTAAAAACAAGTGAACAACATAAAAGAGAACTATGGGATGAGTTCAAGAAGAACGATATAGAATAATCTGAGTGCCTGAAAAGAGAAAGCTTGTGGTGAAGTCAAATAATTCACTGATAATTGTTGCAATACACTGTTGCCCAACTTGCCTGGAGTTACCTCCCTGCAGGCCACTTTGTTGAAAGGGGCAGGAAAACAGTTTGAATCTGTGACTCTATATGGTAAAATATCTTACCATGTATTCTTTGTTAGCTGGTATAAATATTTTCTCTCATGCTACCACAATCATTGTGGGACAAGACACAGCTTACCAGTGTTTTTACCTGACTATGTTGGATCTCTCAGTATAATATAATTAATTAGATCAGAGAGAAATGCTGTTTGCCCTCAAGCAAGCAAGTGAGGCTCTCTAATAAGTTAAAGGTTATATCCAAAACAACTATGACATAAAGAGAAGGATCTTTGAAGGCTTGAAGAAATATATACCTGGCTGTAAGTAGGTGTTGCAGGTGTGGCTGCAGTACCCAGCTTTATTGGCAGGTGGCAGACAGAACACAGGCTTGTCTATACCCAGGGCTCTGCCCCTGTGGGCCCTGGTTGGTTAATGGTCTGACATAGAACAAGACTGGATCCCTTGGGATGTACCCAGAGCCACAGAAGAGACTGGCAAGCTACCTGTGGTGTATTCAATATGTCAAAAACAGTAACAATAGTGTACCTCATTCCCAATGAATGGAGACTTTACTGGTGCCCACTTGAGCAGTGGATGAACAATGGAAAGACAAGTGACAAGTGACAATAATATTTATGTTACAGATGCATGCCCTTCCCTCAAACTGTATAGGACCTGCAGGAAAAATTTAAGGACAGACCTTGCCTGGGGCAATATTAACATTTCAATGGATTAATTAAAGTCCTGAGTGGACAGCACAGATCGAGGGGCATTACTGGGTGGGACCCAAAAAGGAAAAAAAAAGTACAGCTCTTTGGGTGCTGGAAAGATCAATAGTACTGCAGATAAAGCACTTGCCTTGCATGTGGCTGACTGTGTTTCCATCCCAGCACCCCACAGGCTCCCCCCAGCCCCTTTCAGGAATGACCCCTAAGCACTGAGCCAGGAGTACGCTGGGTACTTGGGGCATAACTAAAAAAATCTTTTTTATTTAAATTTGTTGCTTGTTTTTATTTTGCTTATTGGGAAGGGAAGTGTCTCCCAAGCAGTGCAGGGGCCTAGAGGTCACTACTGAGCAGACTTGGTAATTTACGTCCAATGATGATAGAGGCAGTGAGGGTGACTGGTGATGCTCAGGAGTCTCGAGAGCTATACCTGGCAGTGCTAAGGGGGCTGCTACAGTGAGATTGGATTTGGGGGCCTCTGCCTGAAAGATATGCACTTTTATCTCTTGAACTGTCTCCCCCTACCCTGAACTCTCTGTTATTTTCATGAAAAAGATTTCCTCCAAAGATTACAAAATATGCAGTGTATTTAAATTAAAAACATGTCTAAGTTGGGGCCAGACCAATAGTACAACGTTGGGCACTTGCCTTGCACACAGGTTCAATTTTCAATTCCAGGCACTATATTTAGTCTCCCCCACCTGCCACCAGTGATACCTGAGTGCAGGTCTAGGAGCAAGCCCTGAACATCATTGGGTGTAGCCTCCCCCCCACACACACAAAAGAAAAACGAAAAGAAAAACACAAAACACCTACAGGTCCAGTTTTTTTTTTATTTCAAAAGTTTTATTATACCACTGTGAGATATACAATTACAAAGATGTTCATGATTTGGTTTCAGTCATACAGTGTTCCAGCACCCATCCCTCCACCAATGCCCATTTCCCACCACCAATGCCTCCAGATTCCCTCCCCTCCCCAGCCTGCCTCTGTGGCAGGCACTTTCCTCTTTTCTCTCTCTCTTTCTCTCTCTCTCTCTTCTCTCTCTCCCCTTCTCTTACACATTGTGGCTTGCAATACATATATTTAGAGGTTATCATGTATATCCCTTCACAGACCCAGTTATTAACTAATGTGTTATATTATAAAACTTGAACTAGTCCTGGATATTTTTATGTTCAAAGGGTGGAAATTCCTTAAAAATTAAAAATATGAAATAATGGTAGAACTAATCAATTTATTTTATAAAGGAAACTCTAAGTTTTTAAGAAACCTAATGTCTGCTAGGACTAAAAGCCTCTTAAAGTAAAAATGACTTAAAGTGAAGATCCATTCAGATTTCTGACATTGATTCTCAGCTAATGATGAGTAGAATTCTAAATTGTGTACAGTGCATGTGATTGATTCATGGATTTGCCCAATGGGTTGCCTCTCAGATATTTTATAATGCTTAAAATGGACAGAGACTCACAGACATGGGGCAGAGCTGCTACCAGCTCTCCCTGTGCCCAGCTGCTCACGAGGCGCCCCGGGAGGGATGGCGGATTGTAGCCCTGGCCCCAGCAGAGCCTCGCAAGAAGCCAGATGCGACCCTCCACTCCATGAGGGCCGCCATTTTCCACATCTGGACTTCCCTCTCGTCAGAGCTCCACCCAGCAGAAGAGCCTATCACAGCCCAGCTTGCGCAGCTGCGGCCACACAGTTCATCAATTAATTCTGGAGATGAGAGGTGACTACAAGAGTATCACACCCACACGGCAGAGCCTGGCAAGCTACCCGTGTCGTATTTGTTATGCCAAATACCAGTAACAATTACAAACCTCATTCTCATGACCTAATGGAATGGTTTGAGGCTCTTTATGTTCCTGGAGCAAGCAGGTGCTCTTGGGCTCTACTAGCATGAAACAGAATATATGGAGATGTTACTGGTGCCCTTGAGCAAATCGATGATGAGCGGGAAGACAGTGAATTAGGGTCCTGGGAGAGGCACCTGGGGATTGATCCTGTTATCCATTGATGTGGGCCAGGCTGTTCAGGGATGAAAAGATAAAAGCAGCAGCCTGCTCTCACTTCCTCTCTTCCTCTTCCCTGCCTGACTCTGCTGCCTTCCTCTTCACTCTCTGCCTCCTCTCTCTCTCTCTCTGTTCTCTTCCCTGTTGGACCTTAGCACATGATAGTGATTATCTTGGCCTCTCAGACATGGGGCAGAGCTGCTCCTTGCTCTCCCCTGTACCCAGGTGCTCGTGAGGCGCCGGGAGGCATGGCAGGTTCTAGCCCTGGCCTGCCACCCCAGCAGAGCCTCAAAACAAGCCAGGCCACCCTCCCCTACTCCATGGGGCCCGTCATTTTCCGCATCTGGACTTCCCTCTGGTCACAACTACAGCAGACCAGACTATCACAGCCTGGCTCGCTCAGCCGCTAGTAGCATCTCGGTTTATCTATAAACGCTTTATTTAGAGGTGACTACAACAGTATGCCACCCACATGGCAAGCCTGGCAAGCTGCTCGTGTAGTATTTGATATGCCAAATACCAGTAACATTTATATTAGGTCATTCCCATGACCTAATATAATGGTTTGAGGCTCTTTATGTTCCTGGAGCAAGCGGATGCCTTTGGGTTCTACTAGCATGAGACAGGCCATATGGAGATATTACTGGTGCCTGCTCTAGCAAATAGATGATTAACTGGAAGATAGTGGTAGTGATCTTGGCCTAGGATTCTAAACCTACATGTGACTGGGGTCCAGCTAGGAACTTTTCCTATTATGAATTGTATACCAGAACAAGTATAAAAGTAAAGCCTTTTGAAACTTTTCTTGATTTGAAAGTCTTTCTCTGTCCACCAGCCACTGATACCCTGGGTCAGAAGGGGATCCCAATATCTGCTCCCAGACTTTGTTGGGGAGCCCAGTGTCCTCCGACAAATAGAGGTTCCCCCTGAGATCTCATGTTCTGCTCCCTGATTTTGTCAGGGAATGGCGGTTCTCCGACAGATAATAATATCTCAGAGCTGAGGATTACAGGCACCAACATCTAAGAGTCCTGAAGGGTCCCAATGAAAATAAACCCAGTTAGAAAATCTTCACAAATACATTTTACTCAAATGATAAAATCCAAAGATAGAGACAAAATATTGAAAACTATAACGTTTTTAGAAAAGGAACTTAGATACAAAGGAATGCCCATAAGATGCACGGATATATATCAAATGAGATTTTATTAGTCAGAGGAATATGAAATCATATAACACAAAATCTCAATAAAATGAGCACCTTACCAAGAATGTTCCAAGAATGTTCTACTCAGCTAGATTATCATTCAGATTTGAAGAAACTCCACAGAGCTTCTTGGGTAGTCAATAGCTCAGGAAATTCAGCCTTGAAACCAGCTTTACAAGAAGCATTAAAACAGCTCCATTGGGGCCTGAGCGATAGCCCAGCGTGTAGGGCGTTTGCCTTTGCTGGCTGCCCGCCTGTGCCAGCCTGGGGGATCCCCTACCCACATGGTACTCCGAGCACAGCCAGGAGTAATTCCTGAGTGCAGAGCCAGGAGAAACCACTGAGAGATGCCGGGTGTGACCAAAAAAAAGCAAAATAAATAAATAAATAAAGAGATAAATAAATAGATAAGTAAATAAATAAATGAGTGAGTGAATGAATAGATAAATAGATAAAGATAGATAGATAGATAGATAAATGGAAAAACTTCACATTGTGTGGCATTGAGCTATGGCCCTTACTAATGGTGTGTGCCGGGGCCGGGCTATAGTTCGGCAAGTCGTGTGTTTGCCTTGCATACGGATGATCCAGCTTCAGCTGCTAACATCCAATATGGTTTGCCAGAGCAGTGCCAGGAGTAATTCCTGAGTGCACAGCCAGGAATAACCCCTGAGTATTGTTGGGTGTGATCCAACAAAGAAATAATGGTGCATATTGTTGTCCTGTAGTGGATAACAAAGGTTAAAAGCATGTAGCAATTCATCATCATGGATTGACTTTTATTGATTTATATTCTTTTTTTTTTTTTTTTTTTTTTGCTTTTTTGGTTCACACCCGGCAATGTTCAGGGGTTACTCCTGGCTCTACACTCAGGAATCACTCCCTGGCGGTGCTCGGGGACCATATGGGATGCTGGAGATGGAACCTGGGCCGGCACAGGCCAGCTGAGTGCAAAGCAAGCGCCCTACCCGCTTCCGGCCCCATTGATTTATATTCTAATTGTTCTATTTGTAGGTCTTTAAAGATTTTGACCAAATAAAGTGAAATAAATTTGTTATATGCCTGCCACAGGGGTGAAAAATAAAAGCTTCATTTATGAAAAAGAAGGCATGGTAATTACCAAATAAGATACTCATTAAAAACTAAAATTTTGTGCAATGTATTTTAGACACCAGAGCTCAAAAAATTAGCTTTGCAAACAAGAATGCACAGTATACTAATATCAATAATTAAATTCATATTTATTAGTATTTAAACTATTACTTTTTTATTTATATATGTTAAATCACTAGCAATTAAACACTTCAAATGGACTTTTGTTTACTTATTTTCTGATAATTTTATTTTGCTATTTTTTAAGTTTTGCTGGAGCAAGCAATATGAAATTAAGTTTTTGTATGTCTGCCAAGGTTGCAGGCTTGTATGTGGTAGGCAACCTGGGGACACTGGCTAGGGAAGGGGACATAGGAGGTGGTGGGATTAGTGTTGGAGCATTATATGCTTTAAAAATTCTATTATGAACAACTTTCAAAACCATGGTGTCCTAATAATGGAGAGATCTTCCATCCAATCTCTCATCAAATTTCAAAAATGCAGTGCAGTTTAACTGACTATAGTCATTGTCACCATATAGCATATTGCATATTTTTCTTATTAGGACACCATGGTTTTATAATTATAACCATAATTGAGATATCAATTATAGACCTCATTCCCATGACCTGATGGAATGGTTTGGGGGCTCTTTATGTTCCTGGAGCAAGCAGGTGCCCTTGGGCTCTACTTGCATGAGACAGGTCATATGGATATGTTACTGGTGCCTGCTTGAGCAAATCGACGAATGAGCGGGAAGACAGTGATACAGTGATACAGTGATGAGAGAGATCCAAAATATGTAACCATATGCTACACAAACAGAATTTAACTATGTGTGCTGATGGTGGTTAACTATATTTTTTGTGGTGAAAGATAAAAAGTTAAAAGAGAAAAGTATCAAAATTTGTTACCTACAATACCAGTATAACCAAATAAATTTTTCTGTTCACAAGATTCCCAGCAATAAATCAACATGGAATTTTGACTTATTTCAAGTTCTAATTAAAGATACCTGGATTGTACATATCTATCTTCAATATTTGCTTCATATATATATATTATGATATATATATTATGTATGTATATATGTATCACTGTATCACTGCTTTCCTGTAGCTCACCAATTTGCTCAAGTGAGCACCAGTAACATCTCAATACATCCTATCACATGAGATAGCCCAAGGGCATCTGTCTGCTCCAGGAACATAAAGAGCCTCAAACCATTCCATCAAGTCATGGGAATGAGGTCTATAATTATTACTGGTATTTGGCAGATCAAATACTACATGGGTCAGGCTCTGCCGTGTGGATACATATATATATGTAAACATATTTTCAAAGTTCCCTATATGGTGAATATATATATATATAGCCACTAATTTATAGTTGGAGAATAAAACAAGTGTTCAGTATGTTACCTTCCTTGATTTCAACTGGAACATGTGCATGAAATGAGTTCACTGTATCACTGTCTTCCGTTCATCATCGATTTGCTTGAGCGGGCACCAGTAACATCTCCATATGCCCGTCTCATGCTTGTAGAGCCCAAGGGCATCTGCTTGCTCCAGGAACACAAAGAGCCTCAAACCATTCCATCAGGTCATGGGAATGAGGTCTATAATTGCTACTGGTATTTGGCATATCAAATATGACACGGGTAGCTTGCCAGGCAACCCAAAAAAAAAAGAAAAAAAAGTTAACAAAGCATAACCCTGAGTGAGGGTAACCCGGCCAGAAACAAAGCCCGAGTATGATCATATAGCCTGAGCAACTCCCAGGCTTAGACTTAAAGTTTTCAAAACTGCACTAGTCCCTCAGACAACAAAAGGGTAATGGAGTACTGATTTTAAGTTACAAATAAATTCCGCAAGTGGGAAATTTTCAAATCCAACATCTTAAGATAAAGTATGGCTGGAGAGATATTCCAGTGGGCAGGGTGTCTGCCTTGCACATAGCATCTTGGGCTTGATCCCCATAACCCATATGGTGCCTGAGACTTGCCAGAAGTGATCGATCCCTGAGAGCGAAACCAGGAATAAGCAGTGATAACAGCTAGGTGTGCACCAATCAAAACAAAACAAATACAAAATCTGTGTATGTTAAGAACCTGTTTAGGAGAACTGAAGACCTACTGGGTCAGAGTGACCTGATTTGTCCATTTAATCTAAAAGTGGGTTGAAAGGTAAACTCATTAGAATGGGAGAACGTTTTCACTTATCACTTCTTCCTTCCTTTGCTTCCGTCCCTGTAACCTCTCCTTTGACCTGTCTCTTGCTAGTGGCCCTTGGCTTCCTTCCTTCCTTCTACAAACTTCCTTTGGTTCCTTCCTGCTTTCCTTCCTTCCATTCTTCCTTTGTACTTCTCTTCTTTCCGTTCCTTGTTTCAGCTGAGCCTTTCTGTCCTGTCCTACCTTTATTCTTTCTTTCTTATTTTCTTATCTTATCTTTCTTTCTTTCTTTCTTTCTTTCTTTTCTTTCTTTCTCTTTTCTTTCTTTCTTTCTTTCTTTCTTTCTTCCTTCTTTCTTTCTTTCTTTCTTTCTTTCTTCTTCTTTCCTTCTTTCCTTTCTTTCTTTCTTTCTTTCTTTCTTTCTTTCTTTCTTTCTTCCATTTTCTTTCAAACGTGTTTTTGAATCATGTTTTTGCACCATGTATTTATCCATTTCATTATATAATAATTTTCCTTAGGTTTAAACTAATTTAAATTGACATGTTGTCACTTCCATCTAAACAGTTTTTTTACCAACATGGGCCGAGATCTGAAAAAAAAGACAGTTTCCGGGGGAGAGAGAGATGATTAATTACCATAGCTTTCTAGATAAATTTGCTGAATATATACACGTCAGAAAGCATAACAAAAATCTTATTAACCTGGAGGATTTGAAGTGGCTTTAAACAAACTTCTTTATGTTACTTTATTTTCATATTGTTGGTCTAAGGGTAAGCATATATTATCTGTGCATTGAAAGGACATCATAACTAAAAGAAAACGAAGCAAGCGTTTATATAAAAGTTAGTGTGGAGGAAGTAGTATTATAGAAGTTCTCTAGATTTGAAGCATGAAGTACTTCCTAGGATCTGGAAAATACTTTGGTTAAAAATAATGCTCTCAAGAATCATTGTGCTCTCTTATAATAAGACTAGTGATTACCAGGATCAGTTTTAGTGATCAGTTTTAGTTGGATCAGTTTAGTTGATTTATAGAGGTGAAACATTCCTTCCTTCATTCCTTCCTCCTTCCTCCTTCCTTTATTCCTCCTTCCTTCCTTCCTTCCTTCCTTCCTTGCTTCCTCGCTTCCTTCTTCCTTTCCTCCCTCCCTCCCTCCCTCCCTCCCTCCTCCTTCTCTCCCTCTCCCAAGCTGGGCATTAAAGCCATTTGCTTCCCACTCGCCTGACCTTATCACTTATTTTCCAGGATAGGAGATGGTTCAATGAGCATCCCTGAAAAGCCAAACTCACAGTTCTACTGGCAACACCGGAAGAGAGACACTCCAGAACCAACCATTCCAGACCCTCAGCTTTACGGCTTGGCCCCATGTGAAAGCAGCCCATGGAGTTTTGGAGAGCAGTAAAGGACTCGGTCAGCCCCTTGCCAAGTCCAATATAGCTCTAAGGGTTCCCTCACACTTGCGGGAGGGCCACACTGGCCGGACTTGGAGTGGGGATTTGGGGTCCTCCTCCCATTCCTCCACCTTCATGTTGATGTGTGTGACTGCGAGTTCCCAACCTCCACAGCCAGCAACCCCAGAAGAGAGACACTCCAGACCCACAGTTTTGGCGGTGTGCAGCAGTCTTAGTACTGAAAGTTAGGACAAGGTACTTCCCGGGATCTTTCATATTCATATACTGTATACAGTTCTATCAGGTTCTAGCTGTGGTCCGTCATCTCAGTGAGCCTAGCAAGAAGTCAGAGGAAACACCACACCAGGTCAGTCATTCTCAACATCCAGACTCCACAGCTCCTCAGATCTCTACCCAAGAGAAAAGCTGATCTCTCCCCGTTGAGGTTCATCAGTAAATGCTTGAGATGAGAGCCTACTACTGAGAGTATACTACATACATGCAGAGCCTGGCAAGCTACACATGTTGTATTTGATATGCCAAGAAAACAGTAATAATTATGGACCTATTCCCATGACCTGAAGGAATGGTTTGAGCCTGTTCGTGTACCTAGGGCAGGAAGATGTCCTGTTGCAAGCACATGCACTTGCTTGCAATAGTATGTATGGAGATGTTACTAGTGCTCGCTCGAGGCAAATCAATGAACAAAGGGAAGACAAGTGATATAAGTGAAGAGGTGAAAATTCAAATAATTATAACATATTAACTATTAATCTTAAATATGCATTTTGTTGTCATTAAAAATATTTTATTAGGGTCAACAAGGTAGAGCAGAGTTCAGGGCACTTGACTTGCATGAAGCCAATCAAGGTCTGATTCCCACAGGCATCACTTGTATCACTTGTCTTCCCATTGATCATTGATTTGCTTGAGAGGGCGCCCATAATGTCTTCATTCACTGAGAATGAGGTCTGTTATTGTTACTGTTTTGGGTATACCAAATACACCACAGGTAGCTTACCAGGTTCTACCATGGCTCTGGGCTCATCCCAGGGGGCCCAGTCTATTTCTCTGTCAGACCATCAACGAACCAGGGCCTCGGTGCAGAGCCCTGGGTGTAGATAAGCCTGTCTTCTGTCTGCCACCTGTCCATGCAGCTGGGCACTGCAGCCACACCTGCGACACCTCGAGGGGCAGGTATATGGTCCCACAAATCTCCCGGAGTATTTCTTAAGTATGGAGCCACACATAAGTCCTATATAATTCTAGGTATGGCCCAAAGCCAAAACAATTAAATGAGTTGTATTTATGTATGTATTTACTTTTCGCAAAATTAGCAATTAATACACATTCAAGACCAGAGCTCTGCCATAAAAATCTTTTAGCCAATGTTTCCCAAAGTGTGAAATACTGCATCAGAATACAGTACTTAGTAAAATTTGAGAATAACACTAACTAATAATCTTAGTTACTAAACTCAATAACTAATATTAGACCTGATGCATTAAAATATCTGATGTTGGTTTTATTAGGATAAGCATTTTTTTGTAAACTATTTAAAAATCTTTTAAAATATTTGTGTGGGGTTTGTTTCTTGTTTGGGGAATCTTTGCTAGGTTATTCAGGGCTCATTCCTGGTTTTGTGCTCAGGGATCACTCCTGGGCAGACTAGGGGGAGACCACCTGGAACGCCAGGGATTGAACCTGAAAAGTCCCATACTAGGCAAGTACCCTACTGGTGTACTGTCTCTGTAGACCCTATATTGGGGTTTTTGTAGTATTTATATGAGTTCTAAGAAATTAAGTCACAAAACAGAAAAGCTTTTACAGAGTATGCACACCCTCTTTAAAAAAATACTCCTGATAAATATCGTCTATCTTGCCCAGGCTATTGATCACAGAGCAAAACTTTTTAATACAAATTCCAAGGCATCCTAATTTCTTGATCTATGATTTGTTACAAGTTGAAGGCAAAAGAATTTCTGATTTTGCTTTTACTTCTTGGGGGGTCAGAGAGTTAGTCCAGTGGTTGGTCATTTGCCTTACACACAGCGGATCTGGGTTTTATCCCTCACATTCTATTTGGTCCCCAAGCACCACCAGGAGTAATTCCTGAGTGTAAGGATCTACCCCTGAGCATCACTGGGGATGACCCAAGAAGCAAAACAGTAAAAAATACTTCTTTCAGTCCAAAAGTAAATAAATGAAAAGGCAGGTGACTTGAATTCTTAGAAAAGAAGTGTATTATATTGAGATATTGATTTTCGATATTGAGAGAAGACTGTCTTGAGAGTAGAAGACTGTTGAAGAGAGTAGGCTACTTAAAAACCAGGGAGGCAAATGGTGAGATAGGGGTTCTGCCCACAAATCTGCCCTCCCAGTACAATAGGAACATCTATAAGATGACAACAAGCATGATGATGTTGCAATAAAGCCTTATTTACCAAATCAGGCGGTACAAGACATTTGTTCTTTGGCCGTTGTTTGCCAGTTATTGCTTTGAAGTTAAAGATTCCAAGAGAATGAAAACTGGATTGTAAAAAGCGAGATAAACAGTGTGTTATTGCTAAAATGCAGAGGTGAGTAGAAATTAAATACAGGGGGAATACATCCAGAGCTGTAAGCACTGATGATAGGAAGAATGTAAGTGGATGTATTAAATGCAAGTAAAGGATGACTGAAAAGATCCTAATGCCATTTTGTAAAATATCAAAAGATAATAGATAAGCAAGATTGGTTTTGAGTGAAAGACAATTTATTTCTATTGTGTGCAACAGTAAATAATTCAAATAGCATTCAGCATGACTTTAGAGTTCAAAAACTCAGAACAGAAATTTGACTAGAGGCAACCTAAATGCTCTAGGTTGGAAGCAAATATCCAAGTATAAATTTTCAAAAAATGAACCACAGTATCAACAAATAGAGAAGGCTACTTTCTGTGGCATGACCATGCAAATAAGGTAAAAACGGAGATTTTCACTAAGAAAATAAAATGTTCAATGACAGAAACTTAAAATAAATCTTTCAGCAATGCTGAAGCATAAAGTACTTGTGGTCCACCCCTCTAACTTTATAATAATCCTGTAACCATTATAAACCTGACATAATAAATTGGGAATGTTAAAAAGTAATTATTTCCCATGGATTCAATCTGAAAATGTCAGCCTGGTGGTTTTGTACTTAATATAAGCAGCCTGGCTATTTCACTGACAGGCAGTTGTAGGTATTGAAGTAAAGGTTTTTTAAGTCTGTGATGAGAATAAAGGCTTTTATGTCACTGATAATGCCAATGTCTGTTAAAGCTATCTCTATTGTGCATGAATATAATAGGAACACTATTGATTATTTAATTTTTCTGAATATTATTTCCTTAATTTCTGTGTATTAATATTCTATAAAATTTTATGTTTCTGCATGGATTTAGGAACTACTAGAGCTAAAATAAAGGACATATTGAAGCACAATTTGCATTTAGGCACTAAAATATGTTCAGAATATTCCTATAAAAGTTAGCATGCTTTAAATATACAGATTTAATTTTTAAAAATGTTATTATATCATAATGAGATATATAATTACAAAGCTTTTCATGTTTGGGTTTCAGTTATACAGTGTTCCAGCAATCATCCCTCCCTCCCCAGTGTACATTTTCCACCACCAATGTACCCAGTTTCCCTCCCACTAGCCTGCTTGCATCTATGGCAGGCACTTTTCTTCTCTCTCTCTCTCTCTCTCTCTCTCTCTCTCTTATTAATATAATATCTTATTTTCCTCATTGTGGTTTGCAGTACATTCACTGAGGGTTATCATGTATATATCTTTACCTACTTTCAATACTGAAGTCTAGGCTAGATTTACCATTTTCAACTATTGTTAGCAAATTAGTCTTTTCTCTGTTACTTAAATTTTACTGTAGAGCTGTAGGATACAGTGGGTGACCCCTCACCTCAGAGCTGGGGTGCCCCTCTCCTCACAGAGGACCTGACTTAGAGGTGGTGGAAACTCAGGAAAGAAAATTTTAAAACAAGTCTTAGGAGAGCACATTACTAATGTCCAGGTTGGGTCTGAGGTAGTCATGGTGGCATGGTTTTTGGAGCAGATGGTGGCATTAATCTCCCCTTTCATATCCCATCAGACCCAAACTTTTATCTGGGACTCTTATCTCATCTCTTGTTATATTTCATCTGAACTCTCTCCAGCCTGGGTAGCCCAAATGCATTGGGACAATAGCCCATTAGCCCCTTCTCCCGTCAGTATTCCCCCAAACTCACAAAAATATTGGTGAGGACAAGAAACAATGTAACCACAACCTGAAAATAATAGCTAGTGCCAAAGAACACGTTAGCTAAATTTTGCAAGAGCCCCACTCAAGATACACTAGAACACCAAAAACAAAGGAACTAGTCTTTTTTAACTTTTTTAATTAACTTTATTAAAACACCATGATTTACAAAGTAAAAAAGTTTTTATAATACAATTGTTAGAAAGATTCATAATTCAATACTAATCCCACCACCACTGTGTCCCCACCACCAAAGACCCTCATCTCCCAACCACCCCCAATCCCCATGCCTGTTTCCTCAGCTGGCACTAATTATATTGAACATTACAGCTCATACATGGAAATGGTATTGATAAATATATGTTTTGCTCTCTGGTTTGTGATGGGCAAATTTGGCTGCTTTCTGCTCTTGAATTTACTTTTTGAGTTTCTAGAACGTGATTGGATTCTACTAGTTTGAGATATCATGCAGCTGCAAAGTTGCCTCAGAGAAAGCTGGTGGCAGCTCTGTCCCATGTGTCTGTGTCTTTGCATCATGGCCACCAGCCTAGAAGCAGTTCATGGGCAGGTACACCAGGCCTAGCAGATAGGATAGAGGTGGGGAAATGGACCCCAGCTCCATCTCCATGGAAGCTGGGTAACTTTAGTCGCTAAGACCCACATACCTGGGCTGGAAAATGGCAGCTTTCTTTGGGTGGGGTTTTGATGAGCAGGCCTTGAAATCAGCTTCTCTCTTGGGTGGGGCTTTGATATGCTCTGGAGTCTGGACATTGAAAATGGCAGCGATTATGGTGAGTGAGGTTCCTCTGACTTCTTCTAAGGCCCTATTGGGATGGCAGACCAAGACCAGAACCCACCCTCCTAGATGCCTCATGATCAGCCAATCATGGGGAGATCTGGTGGAAGCTCTGCCCTGTGTGTCTGTGTCTCTCACTCCAGCCTTTAAGGGGAAAGACAAGACCAATACCTAAGAACTTCCCCAGAATCCTCTGGTGCAGTGAGGTGGGGAGGAGGGGCTGCACTGATAGTGTATTGGAAGGTATAATCTCCAGACCATCACAGGCACCTTGGAAAATAGCACAGAGTCCCCCCCCCGCCTACTCTCAGTGGATGAAGATAGAATCCCTGAGGCCTCAACAAGGAATATGTACATACATAATCTCTCTGATAAAGAATTCAGAGTGTAAATGATGAGGATATTTAATGAACTCAAAGAAACAGTGAAAAGGCCATCCAATAGATTTTACTTTAGATAAGAGAAATAATTGCTTTAATCATGCCTATATTTCAAACTGCATACTACTTAAATTGCAATTGAATTTTCATATAAATGGGAATGAAACGCATAATTAAAAACCTTTTATCTGGTGTGATTGTTAATGCAGTTTGACACTTAAAAGTATATTTGTTCATAACCCATAGTAAATATTTTATCAGCTTCTTAGTAATATGCTTGTGCTTTCACATTGTATATATAATATCCAAGAACAAATAAGGGTCAAACATAAGGTTTTAGTGTTTATTATAAAAAAAACAGTTTTCTATATCTGTTTTTATCTTTGCCACTGTCCTCACATATTCTAAGTTGAAAGATAGTACTTTATTTTTTAACTTTGCAGAGAAAAAATCAACCTGATATTACTTTTTCTAAAGTTAAGGTGCATCTTATAATTTGAAACGAAGATGTGTGCATAATTAGAAGCTGTATTTTATTGTAACTGCACTTTTCTTTTATTCTGAAAGTTAAGAAAATATAAGAAGTGAATAATGACTATTGATGCATTTAACCATGATCCTAAACTGATGTTTAATCGCTGAGAATAGAATCAGTAAATTGAATTTTATACATGTATTATAAAGGCTTGTGCAATCACCTAAGGTATTCCAGATGGAAGATTATCATGTCTTAGTGAACATTTTATGACACTATTAAGTGCAAAGTCAATGAACAGTATGAGAAAAAAGGAATTTATCTACAAATCAAAGAGATTTTTGAAATGAATTATAAAAAAGTTTAATGTGATGAATTTAGTTGAAATGTGTCATCATTGATTGAATTGCAAGCAAGGTTAATGACTATACCTTTTTGTGTTTCTCCAGAGCATGTTTCTCCATGATCCATGAGACTTCATCTTCGAGGGCTTCAATCCTTGCTTAATGTTTTACTTTTTATTAATATTTCATATTCAGATAAACCTGAGGTGGTGGGATATTTGTGAAATGTGTGGAAGTAAAATATAATTAAAACATCAAAATTAATTTATTTCCTATTTAAATATAGTTAAGTGAGGAGCATGCCTGGTGGCGCTTAGCACTAACTCCTAACTTTGTGCTCAGGGATCACTCCGATCAGTACTCAGGAGACCATATGGAATGCAGAGGACCAAGTCTGTGTCAGCTGCTTGCATGTCAGGCGCCCTCCAAGTCATACTGAGCTCCAGCCTCAAACTTTTTGTTTTATTTTGTTCTGTTTATTTGTTGCTTTTTTGGATCACACCTGGTGATGCTCAGGAGTTACTCCTGGCTCTGCATTCAAGAATTAATGGTCCTCAGGATACCATATTGGATGCCGGAATTGAACCCAGCTAGGCTCCCTACAAGGAGGAAGCCTACAATAGCACACTGTGCTATTGTTCCAGCCACCCAACTTTTTATTTTAATTTACTTTTTATTGAGGATATATAGTTGCAAAATGTTACCACAACCATACTCCCCACCAAAGTTCCCTTGTCCCTCAGTCAGAGTCCACTGAATCTGGTCTGACCACTTCCCGCCACAGTTGGTAGTCTTAATTTTGTGATTAGTCTCTTAGAATTTGTTTCTTTTGGTGTATCAATTTGCTTACCTTGTTACTTTATGTAGTCAATATAAATGAGATCAACCAGCACTTATCTTTCTCTTTACTTATCTGACTTATTTGACTTACTATATTATCTTGTCCTATCCGTGCTGAAGCAAAAAACAATTTCAATTGTTTTGGTTAGCTGAGAAGTAGTCCATCACCAACACACACCAGAACTTTTTTATCCACTAAATTGTCATAGAACATTTGACTTCTTTCCATATCATGGCTATTGTAAAAAAGTGTTACAACAAGCATCGGTACATAAATGCCTATATGAGTTCATGTTTATGTGTCCTGGAATAGGTGTGTAAGCAAGAAATTGCTGGATCATATGGTAGTTTTTTTAAAAATTTGTACTCAGAACTTACTAAGATTTTTCAATACAGATGGAACCATTTTGTGTTCTCAAGGGTGAACTGAGTTCATTTTTCTCCATGTGATATGAGTATTTCTGCCCATTGAAATTTAGGTTACTTTCATTAATTTGAGATGAAAGTCTATCACTTTGATTAGCATTTCCCTGATAATGATGACGGCAATCATTCCTCATTGATCTTTTGACCATCAGTATGCATTCTGTAGTTACATTTCCATTCAGCTTGTTTGCCTAATTTTTGATGGTACGGTCTTTTATTTTTTTGTTTTGAGCTTTACTGGTTCTTTATGTATGTTGTACATTAGTTCTTTGTCAGATATATGGTACTTGAATAATTTTTTCCTACTCAACAAGATGTCTTTTATTTTAATGATTGTTTCTCTCACAGTTTAGGCATTTTTTAGTTTAAGGTAATTCTATTTGTCTGCTTTGTTTTATTCCCATTACTGTTTTACCTGAAACCCTTAAAGCACCATGAAAACAATATAACTGATTTATTTTATAATATAGTTATATGGATTTTGACCCTGTATCTAGATTTATTGATAAATGTTATATCTAGATTTATTCTCATTTTATTAGTTTTTTTGTGTGTGTGCACAGTATGAAACGGTGATCCAATTTCATTCTCTTTAATGTGGTGACCTATTTCCCTGCACCATTTACTGAACAGATTTTCAACTTCATGCTTTTGCCTCCTTTGTCGTATATTAACTTTGCATTTACCTCAGAATTTATTTTGGGACTAGTCATTCTAAACCATTGGTTGTAGTGTGTGTTTTCATTTCAATTCCAAACTATTCTAGTCACTACAGTTTTTATTGAATTAATAATAGTTTAAATTCAGGGAGTGTGACATTTCCCAATTTTTTAATTTTTTTTTGAGTGTTGCTTTGGGTATGTATTGAGCTTTGCAATTCTACCCAAATTTGACTAGTGCTTATTTTATATCCTTAAAGATATCAGAATTTCGATAGGGATTTCACTGACTCAGCCAGTGTGTGTGTGTGTGTGTGTGTGTGTGTGTGTGTGTGCGTGTGTGTGTGTGTGTTTTGATAGGATGAAAAAATTTTACAATGCTAATTCTTCCTATTCTAACAATGATAATTCTTCAAATTCTAACAATAATTCTTCCAATTCATATAGTTTACTTCCTGTGTCTTCTTCCATTTGCTTTAAACATTATTTATAAATTCTCATATGAAAGTCATTATTATGTTTTTCAAACTTAATCCTGAATGACATTATCAATGCTGTTTGATGCTATACTAAATAGGAATATATTCTTAATCTCTATCTCTTCTGGTTGACTGAGTATAGATATGCAACACATTTTTAACATAAATACTGTAATCTGAGAATTTATTGGCTTATTATTTCTAATGGTTTTAGTAATCTTTTGATTATATGTATACACACATATATATCCATATCAGATAAAATATTGATTGTTTAATTTAATATATTAAAATTTGAATTTTATGGCAATGGTGAAATTTGGATTCCTTTTAATTTTTTTTTATCTAATTGCTAGGGCTAGAACTTCCAGTTTCATTCTAATCCGTAGTGGTGAGAGTGAACATTGTCATCTTGTGCCTACTCTTAAAGAAAAAAATCTTGATATTTGTCATTGAATTTGTTATTATCTGTAAGTTTGCAATATGCCTTTTACTATGCTGAGGTAGCTGTTTCTATGCTATTTTTGTTGAGATTTTTTACATGAAATCAAAGTCTAATCATATCAAAATTCTTTGATATGATCAAGTGATTAAAATATATTTATGTTCTTCGTTAAATTTAGTGACTTGAATACTTTTAACCATTCTTGGAAATGAACAAGAATCATAGCAAAAGTTATCAAAATATAGAAGGCATAGCAATGGTAATACAAATAGCTAAATTTGTAGTTGTTCAGACCTTAATCAAAAGCACAATGAACTTCAAATGAACTTTCTATGCTCATATCAAAATAACCAATAGAATACCAGATTAAACTCAGTTATTAGAAAAGTGAAATTAAAAAAATTAGAGCAGAAACGAATGAAATAAAAGTGAAAAAAAGAAGACAAAGGTCAATAAAAATGAACTATTTCAATAATTAAACAAGACTTACAAATGCTTTGCTGTATCACTGTCTTCCTGTTCATCATTGATTTGCTCGAGTGGGCACCAGTAGCATCTCCATATGTCCTGTCTCATGCAAGTAGAGCCCAAGGGCACCTGCTTTGCTCCAGGAACATAAAGAGCCTCAAACCATTCCATCAGGTCATGGAAATGAGATCTATAATTTTTACTGGTATTTGGCATATTAAATACGACACGGGTAGCTTGCCAGGCTCTGCCGTGCAGGTGGCATATTCTTGTAGTCATCTCTAAATCCAGCATTTATTGATGAACCGGGCTGTGATAGGCTGGTCTGCTGGGTGGAGTTCTGACAAGGGGGAAGTCCGGATGTGGAAAATGGAGGCCCTAGTGGAATGAATGTTAACATTGTACCTCTTAAAAACAGAAACAATCACACTCTTGTGAAAGCAAATATGTCTTTAAAAAAAAGAAAAAACTCATCACCCATTCTCAAATTCCATCAGTCAAAAATAATTGGAAAGCAAGAAAACTCTATGCATCAACACTAACATGACTCTAATTTCCTATGCAATAATAAGATATTTGCCTAAAATCCCGAAGAACTTCTAAATATTTCACTAGGTAGCTCAGGTGGAATTAAAAGAATCTGTGCACTAGAGTCTATACAATTAAAAAAAGTAGACCCCTATAAATAGGGAGCAGAAATAAAAAGAGTAAAGCTGTAGCAGGTGACAAAGGAACTCTAGGATGATGAAGAGACTACCAAGAACTAACGTGCACCACTGCAGTGAAGAATCTGGAAGAAACCTGTGAATGTTGAAGGTAGTACTATCTTATACAACTGAATCATGACAAAATAGAAAATTGGAACAGACCAAATCAAAGAAAATTAAAATAGAAATGGAATGCTCCTTCAAAACAAAATATTTGTATTAATGGCCCTATTAAAAGTACAAACTGATCTAATTGGAAGCCCTGATACTGCTGGCTATGGCCCACCCACCTGAAAAACAAAAAAGGATGACTTATTACTCTCTGTCTCAACTCTTCTGAACAAAAATGAATCAATGGGAATATTTTTGAGCAGACTATTTCTTTGAGACCAATATTATCCCAATGCCAGAAATAACAGAGACATCACAAAAAGCAAACAAAATCTATAAACCTCATCCCTAATTAAAAAAATTGCTGCAATAAAATTTTAGTATACATATTTCAATTGTACATGAAAAGTATAGCACATTGTATAAAAAAAATTAAATTATTATACTAATTTTAAGTCATAAGAGTACAGTGACATTTACTTTAAAGGTGTTATAATCACTGTTTATATTCAGATATACAATAATTTTCTGACCTCTGTTGAAAGACCTGATATTTAATGTTGATCTATATGATGAATTTTTTCATTTAGCAAAATAAACAATTATTTTAAGTGAGATTTAAGCACAAGCATTAAATTAGAGTAGGGTAATTTTTCGCAAATCTTTGATTAAACTCTAAATTTTTAGCAGAGCTTTCCATATCAAAATAATTTCTTCTATTTCCACCATTAAGGCCAGTTATATATTTCTTTTCCCTCAATATTATTTAGTCATACCTCACTTCTCTCATTATCTGTTGTCTTGTGCAAATTATACAACTAATTCATTGATCAGATACATTTCCCTCATTTCAAACTAGAACAAACTGATACAAAGTAGCAACTAACTTATCCAGAGTTGTATAACTACTAAGTATCAAGATTTGGATCAAAAACAAAATTCTGTTCTCACTTCTGTACCTTGAACACTTATTGTTAATATATATTATATTCCAATGTCCTCCCTGTCATAACAACTCAAACAAGGACTAGTAAGTTTAAGGATTATTACGTCTTTAATAAATAAAAAAGAAATTATTGTGCTATAGTTTTGTGGTAAAAGAAAGTGGAAGTTGACTTTTTTTGCTTTGCATGCGTTCTGACCCACTCACCCAGCCTCAAGGTTGCATTCTTTGAAGCACTCTGACTTTCTAATACTGCTTTATCCCCTGAGTGCAGCTGTCAGGCATAGGCTTCCTGGTGGCTGAGATTGATCCCTGAGTTGGCAGAGTGTCTCTGAATGACTTACTTCTCGTCTTGTCTTGCACCAATATGCTTGCAAAGGTGTTAGCAATGTCACTGCAAGCCATGCCCATAGACATTCCAGTTGTCAACATCTTGACTGACAAGTTTGCAAATCCTTCACCGTGTATTCCTTGCCCCTAGAGTTATAGGCTTTGCAGGGTGGTGTATCTTTAGTGTCATTGTAAAGTGGTGACAGATAACTCAGGGCCTTGCTTTTTCTTCTCAGTTTTATTTTCAATAAAACTCTGTCCAATAAATCCAAAAAAGGATCTTTTAAAAATACTAACATCAGCCTCAAAATAATTTTCATTCCTTACATTTTTAATACAGCTTTCTGCTATGTATCATTTATTCTACACAATGCTATCCCATTCCCAAACTCCCTGATTTAAAAATTGCTCTTAATTTATGATCTTATCTTAGGATTGTGGTCTTCAAAGACTGCATTTTACCTTATTATACTTTCTGACATTTTAGAGCAATAGCATCTTGTATTGTCCACTAGTTAATATAAGTAGAGCTAACATATCAATAACTCTTCTAGGCGTTAACAATGCATTAAAATCAACATTCTTATGAACCTTCATTCTAGAAAAAAGATATAGTAAGTAAAGCAAGTGGGTAAATTACACAATTTGTAAAAATTATAAATCTAATTCAATTAATGAAATGCAATATTGTTGCAATAGAAAAGAGAAAGATGAGGTTATATTTTATATAAAGCAAATGATAGGAAATACCTCTAAACTCTACCTTAAGCACTGAATTGAAACAATGTATATGGAATTCATGCTGATTTGATGAAGGGATTGTAAGCAATTAATAGTTGGTGAAAAATGCTTTCAGGCAGCAATGGGCTATTCTATGAAAAGCAAGGAGATCACAATATTTAAAATAGAACATGAGAGGACTCTTGATTAAAAATGAGAACAGAAAAGCAATGAGAAAATAGGAAGTCATCAACGTTTTTGAAAAAAATGGTTACATAATTGAGCTAAACAGAATAGCTGATGACATTTTGTTCACAATAGATTCTGGGGTGAAAGCAAAAAGAGAACAGTGAAAGGATGAAGGCCATAATTTATCCCAAAGATAGTGGTTGCTTGGACCCTCAGGGTCCTGGTGCTTTGGAATGAGGAATGGTAAAATGTATAATAACTTGACTTAAAAGATCACTGTCACTGGCAACTATCTTCCCGTTCATCATCGATTTGCTCGAGCGGGCACCAGTAGCATCTCCATATGTCCTGTCTCATACAAGTAGAGCCCAAGGGCACCTGCTTGCTCCAGGAACATAAAGAGCCTCAAACCATTCCATCAGGTCATGGAAATCAGGTCTATAATTGTTACTGGTATCTGGCATATCAAATACGACACGGGTAGCTTGCCAGGCTCTGCCGTGCCGGGTAGCATACTTAGAAGATAGAGCAACTAAACTGTGTTACAGATTGAACGTGAGATATGAGAAAGAAGTGTCAAAAGTAAATGTCTGGTGATTTGTCCTGTAAAATGGAGAAATAAAATTGCTCTGAAAAGACTTTTGGAAACAAATTAGAAATATGTTTTGACTGTGATGAGTTTAATATGTTTACTAGACATTTAACTGCAGATGTTATTAGATGTCTTCTTGGGGTCTGCAGTTCAACAAGAAAACAAACAGTAGAAGTTAACTTGGGTAGATATATCAGTGGGGTTGTGTTTAAATACATGAGATTAAATTAAATATAAAGGCTATTTTGTTTTATTTGAAATCTGGGGATAATAGAAGAATCAGCAAGTTAGACTGTAGAAAGCCATGAAGGAAGAATTAAAATCTGGTTGAAAGCTGCACAGATGTCAATCACCACCAACCATGATCCAGAACTTAGGAGTAAATCTCTGGTGAGACTGGCCAGAGGCACAAATGCTACAGCTCCTTCCTGTGCCAAGCTGACCATGAAGCTCTAAAAAGGAGAAAACTGGCTCGTTCCTGGTCAGTTCCGTTACAGCATCGGGGATCAGTAAGCCCCTGTGATCAGTAAACCCGTCAGTAAACCCCAGTCACTGTGGACAAGCTGGGGAGACTTGGAGCAGGGAATGAGTCTCCTCTTCTCATCACCCCACCTCCAATGACCCAGTGATTGCACCTACGAACTGTGCAGACACCATTCACCACAGACCATGAACCAGGACTTATGAGTAAATCTCCGGGAGACTGACCAGGGGCACAACTGATTCATCTCCTTCCAACAGCCCGCCACTTCAACATAACAACCCAGTTTAAGGTCCCATCTTTACCAAAACCTTTCCCATATATGTGCTGCAATGATCAATGTGATTGCAGCTAGCTAGAAGAGCTGGCGTGGGGGTGGGGAATGGGTGAGAGACAGTGGCCTTCGGTGGTGTTACGGGGCACACTGGTAGTGGGACTGATGTTGAACAATGAATTTTTGTGACAACTGTACTGAGAAGAAATGTGTAAATGATGGTGTTTTAATAAAGTTTTAAAAAGATAAATAAATAAAAATAAAATCAAACCACAATGTTGTGAAAAACAAAAAATAATTAAGGAGTAAAAATCTTTATTCAAATGTGAGGTCAAGATTGGCAATGACTAGAAATTATATTGTAACGAAAAGTTTGGAAGCTGTTCATGACACAGTAATGCAGTTTAAGGAAAAGATAGAGGTAAAGATTGTAGTTTGCTCCCATAATTTGTTAATACTCTGGGAAATAAGGAATTGCATGTGTATTTTCTCACAGAGTTCCCTTGATGTGTTTTCCATTTCACTGGAGTAAGGAACTATACATAAGTAACTAAGATATATTTGCTAAGAAAGGTAACAAAACAATCATGGAGAGAAGAGGCAGTGTGGTATTTCTATGAAGAGAGCACAAATATATGAAGAAAAAAAGATGTTGGCATCAGGAAGTTAGTTTTCTGCATAAGGTAAATTATATTGTGACATAGGTCATTCACTGTCCAAATTATAAAGTCATCTTTCACAGAACACCTAGGATTGTGGAGCTAAAATCTGAACTAATTTCACATGGTTTATCTGACCTAGAGCAGTTTGTAGTGGGTGGGGGTGGGAGAGACGGGGTCTGAGGTGAGGATAATGAGTTTATGTTGCTTTTAATTTTTTAATTTTCAAATTTCTTTCTTTTTTTTGTTTTTGGTCACACCCAGCAACACTCAGGGGTTACTCCTGGCTTTTTACTCAGGAATTACTCCTGGTGATGCTCGAGGAACCATATGGGGATGCCGGGAATTGAACCTGGGTTGACCACATGCAAGGCAAACACCACACCTGCTGTGCTATCGCTCCGGCCCTCAAATTTATTTTCATGCTTGAATATTTCTTAGCACAAAATAGGATGTTTTAGTTTAAACCAAACATTTTTAAGCATATAAATTTATTGTAATTCCTCTGGAATGCAGAAACCACATATTTTATTTTATTACAAACATTCAAATTTTGAGAATTATTTTTATGATAATGCTTTATGTGGCAGCCTTTGAACTTAAGTCCATATAGGTTTTCTAATTCTCAGACTTCATTTTAGTAAAATTCCATAACTGGAATGGTTTAATCACATATTTCACGCAGTGAATGTACAAAGGAGTCAAGCATACATGCTTTTATAGCTCTTTTAAGCAATAAATAAATCAATTTTTATCCTTTATTTGTATATACACTCAATAAATAAAGCTTAAACATCCAACATAAACTTTGAATGCTAGAGATAATAAAGACATATGGACCATTCTTGCTATTATGATATCTATACATGCAGAAAATTCTTCACAAACTTTTAAAAGGTAATCACCTTATTCTCTCTATAATCTAATATAGTGGATTTTAACAATATTGTACTCATATAACAATATCTGTCTGTGATCAGTGGTTGAAAGTCTCTAATTTTGTTGGTCAGGACTTTATGCAAAACAATTCATTTTTTTTTGTTTTTGTATATGAAAGACTCATTACTTGGTGGTATTTCACAGGGATCTATGTTGTTCTAGGCTGCCCAAATCAACCTAACTCATTTATATATATATAGAACTGAGATGGTTCTGTTACCCTGTTAGTATATCTCATACCCTTTCAATACATTCTTTCCAGGCTGTGGAGAATATCTGACATAATAACTCAAGTTTTCAAGAGTAATTTACCATTAGAAAAGTTGCCCGGGAGGGAAGGCTCTCTTCCTAGAAAGTCTGAGGGAAGGCGGGTTCTAGCCTTGGCCCACCACCACTAGGATAGCCTCTCAACAAGCCAGACAACCCCCCCACTCCATGAGGGCCTCCCTTTTCCCACATCCAGACTTCCCCCTCATCAGAACTCCACCCAGCAGACCAGCCTATCGCAGCCCCGGCTTGCTGCTACAAGCGGTTCATCAATAAATGCTGGATTTAGAGTTGACTACAAGAGCATGCTACCTGCACGACAGAGCCTAGCAAGCTACCCATGTCGTATTTGATATGCCAAATACCAATAACAATTATAGACCTCATTCCCATGACCTGATGGAAATGTTTGAGGCTCTTTATGTTCCTGGAGCAATCAGGTGTCCTTGGGCTCTACTTGCATGAGACAGGTCATATGGAGAGGTTACTGGTGCCCGCTCAAGAAAATCAATGATGAACGGGAAGACAGTGATACAGTGATACAGTTCACGAGTAAATGATTCAAATGAGAAGAAAGTAAAAAGAGAAGTATCTTTATATAAGCCAGAAAATTTGCTCGTTAATGCCATTGTGTTCTACTGGTTAAAGAAATTATAAACCTTCTGTACACCACAATCCTCCATAGGTCGCATAGCCAAAATTGGTGTCTATTTTTAATCTGCCACACCTACTGATCTTTTAATGGAAAATGCATATTTATTAGCATTGTGAATTTCTGTGACTGAAAAGAAAAGTTATTAGCATTCTAGCAAATGGTTGATAGGATCATTTTGTTCTGCCAAGTACAATTGGTAAGCCTGTGTTACAGCTTAAGTGACAAAATATTTGCTTTGCTAATCCAAATATGGATAAAGACTTAGACAACCTAAGCTTAAGTTCTTTTCATTTAATTGCTCTGTTCAGGAAAGAAAGTGTTTCCAACCAGGCAGAGACCACCATCATAATCAACAAAATATGTGATGCTTCATTATCAAAATTCCTCTCTAGTTTCAAATAATGTTTCTCTTCTATATTTCCTTAAAACTATTTATTTACAACTATGAAATAGCAAAATTCCAGCCAGAAAATGTCAATCAAGTAAAGTCCTCCATGCATTGTGAGCCTGCTGTGGAGTGAATATAAGAGACTTCAACCATATCACTCCCTTGTTTTCTTATGGAAAACAGGAGTCATTTTGTGAAGATAAGAGTATGGCAATATGATATTAGACAACCAGGAACCCATACTGGTTAATGAACCAATTTATGCTATATAAAATAGACTGGTTATATATAAATGTAAGTGTCTAATAAGGGTCTGTACAAACTGTAAATTATTCAAATAACACAAATTTGTAAAATAATTGCTAGAAGAGCAGTGCTATATCCAACACGTGGCTCTATGTGAGGTAGTCTTCATTAGGGAGAGAATACCTCAACATTACATTAATTGAAGAATATTGTGTTGTATAACAAAACCAAGATTTCCAGAACTTTTTCTACTCAAAACACCAACATAAGACTTTTTTATTGATGACCTCACTTCTCCAATCATCTTTCAAATATTGTTAGAGTATACTTTATATTTTCATAAGCGGTGACATGCATAGTGAAAATAGACTGGCTTTTGATGTGCTCTTAAGCATTTGTAGTGAAATTCCTATATTTAAAAAAAAAGATAAAACTGACCAATAACTTAGATACTCCAAGTGTAATAGTTTTGATGTAATGGGATTATTATAAATACCAACTTTATGATTGCAGAATACCTACTAAATGAAAAAAGAGAAAATAAAAGAGATAAAGCATAATGACAAACAGCTCTATAGAAAGTTGTCTACTAAATTATCTTTAATAAATTCATTATTTTTAAATGAACTATGGAATTTAACAACTTCACTGCATTGAATAGTCTTGTTAAAAGTGTCAGAGTTTGTGACAGACATAATTATTTTGGAAAATACATTTAGGGAAGTACAATCACGCGATCTTCCGTTAATCATCTATTTGCTAGAGCGGCCAGTAATATCTCAATATGTCCGTCACATGCTGTAGAGCCAAGGGCACGGCTTGGTACAGGAACATAAAGAGCTCAAACCATTATATTAGGTCATGAGAATGATCTAATATAATTGTTACTGGCATTTGGCATATCAAATAAACACGAGCAGCTTGCTAGGGCTTGCCGTAGGGAGGCATACTCTAAACACCTCCAAATAAAGCCTTTATTGATGAACCGCGGAGAGGGCTGGTCGGCTGGGTGGAGTTCTGTGAGGGAAGTCAATGTGGAAAAGGCAGCGCCCAGGTGGGTGGGGGCGCCTGGCTTGTTGTGAGGTTCGCCGGGTGGTGGGCCAGGCTGGAACCCACCACCTCCGAGCCTCGAGCGGCTGGGCAAGGGAGAGCAAGGAACCGCTCTGCCCCATGTCTGAGAGTCTCGGACCAGCATACCTGGGCCGGATTGAGGAAGAAACTGCTCAGGGTGGGTGTCGATGATCTGGTGTGATGGGCTGGTCGGCTGGGTGGAGTTCTGATGAGAGGGAAGTCAATGTGGAAAGGCGGGCCCAGGGGTGAGGGTTCGCGGGGGTGGGCCAAGGCGGAACCCACCAGCCTCCCGACGCCAACGGCTGGGCAGGAGAGCAGGAACCGCCGCCCCAGTTGAAGTCTGGACCAGCTACTGGCGGATTGAGGAAGAAACTGCTCCAGGGTGGGTGTCGTGTCGGGCTGTGATGGGCGGGTGGGTGGGTTCCGGATTGAGGAAGAAACTGCTCCAGGGTGGGTGTCGGGATGGGTGTGTGGGCTGGCGGCTGGTGGGTTCTGGGCGGATTGCGGAAGAAACTGCCCAGGGTGGGTGTCGAGATCAGGCTGTGTGGGCTGGTCGGTGGGTGGAGTTCTGATGAGGGAAGTAATGTGGAAAAGGCGGCGCCCATGGGTGGGTGAGGTTCGCCGGGTGGTGGGCCAAGGCTGGAACCCACCATGCCTCCCGACGCCTCAACGGTGGGCGGGAGAGAAGGAACCGCCTGCCCCAGTCTGAAAGTCTGGACCAGCATACCTGGCCGGATTGAGGAAGAAACTGCTCAGGGTGGGTGTCGATGATCGATGAAGGGAAGTACAATAATAAAATTTAAAGCTAGTATTTATTATACATTTGATGTAAATCATTGCACCTATTTAAGTATTTTTAATAAAAAGGAACATCCATTTAATTTTCATTTTAATATTATCTACTTGATTTTCCTTTTCCCTTCTATTTTCTTATTGTGACTGTGATGTTTGGGGGGCCATATACACTTGGACTTACTTTGGGGCATTATTGTGGTAATGATCAGGGGACACATATTTTGTTAACGCATCAGGTTCCCACATGCAGTGTTGGAGAATGGAACTATTAAAATGGTCAAACTCTTTCAAGACAGAGACTCCGACATTATCCCTGTACTCCTTTTAGTGTTTAAACTAGAACCAAAGTTAGCAATTGAAAACTATTTCCTTTGCATTAAAATATAGTGGACTTTAGTTTAAGTGTACTTCACATCTAAACGATAACTGAGGGGGCCGGAGCGATGGCCCAGCAGGTAGGGCGTTGCCTTGCACACAGCCGGCCCATGCCGGCCCAGGTTCGATCCCCGACATCCCATATGGTCCCCGAGCACCGCCAGAAGTGATTCCTGAGTGCAGAGCCAGGAGAAACCCCTGAGCATTGCCGGGTGTGACCCAAAAAAAAACAAAAAAAAAATAATAAATGATAACTGAGCGTAAGCATTTTCCTTTCAATTTGGTCATTAGGGGAGAAACATGCAGAAGGCTAAGTTAGTAAATGTTCAGGATCGTTAAAATAATATTTACCTCATGGTTTACATTTCAAAAGTTTCTAAACTTTCCTTTCCTTGACTTCATATCTTGGGTGTAGTGCTCACTAAGTGCTTTGGTGTGAGTCGCATTTATTCAGTGAAAAACACCAAACTAGAATAAAATGAACATAGTCAAGTTTGTCCAAATTCCCCTCCACAGCTCTCGAATTCTTATCTAATTCCAACTTTTTTAAGAATCAATTCCTTCTGATTTTGAGTGACCTCGATGGTATCCATGCTGTCAACTGGTTGTACATCCTCATATTTAAATATATGATTAAGTTCATTCTAAATTGCATCTTGGATACAAAACTGTAATTTTACCCTATCCAGGTATGGCTGATGCTTAGAGAACCCTGCAATTGAGACCAGAATCCACTATACCATTTACTTATACTCTAGCGAAATCCCAGATACTGAATGGCAGAGACATATAGTACCAAAGATTTTGGGGATCTCAAACCTTTTAATCTCCTTGGAGGTAAGATTATGACCAGGAAGCTACTGATGATCCATAATAGAAGAGCCAAAGAGACATGTGTTTCTTCTGCAAAAAGCCCAGTGGAGGGAGTAAAGTGTGTCTCTCCTCAAGTATCCTATTGCATGCTGCAAATTGTTTTGCACCAAGAGGGAAGCAGGATGCCTAGCATGCCTTAGACGTGGGAGTGAACAAAACATTAGGGTATTGCAAAAAAGATAGGGGTTGACTATTGTAGAAGTTAAACTCACGTATTTTAATGCCTATGTACGTCCAAGTAATAATATAGCTATCTTTGTTTTTTAAATTGGAAACAGTCTCAGGTGTTTACCATAAAATCATGAAGCATCACAATTTCAGCTAAGAGGTGTCTTGGGTCACAGAGATTTGGGACGACTAATGTATTTGCAGCACAGCCTGGGAACTCCTATTCCCTTCAAAATCTAAAGATCAGACTATCTCAATCTGTTCAAGATATTGCTTAAAACATTGAGGTCAGAGAGGAAGTGAGGACCACAGCAGAATGTAGCAGTGCCAATTCAAACAGAAATTATCAGTCACTGAAAAAACATTGGGATGTTAGTTTGGGACAGGCATACTTTAATTATATAGAAACAGTTATACAAAGGCTCTAAGGTATGAACTTGAGACATTGAATAGGGAAATGCAGTTTTTAATTATATAGAAGCAATGATACACATATTTAAAATATGAATTAAACCATAGACAAGCCTTTGGGATGACATTTTTCATGTAAGAATGAAAGACAGATCTTCACTCTTAAGAGCTTTAAAGTTGAGGGGCTCGCGGCCTTCCACAACCAGGAAAACCAGACAAAGGACAGACTAAACACACAGCTTCACCACTCCGTACCGGGTGGAGCAATCCATGGAGTTTGGGGGCACGGAAACCAGCTCAGGCCCTGGCCGAGTCCAACATAGCTCCTAGAGTTAGCAGACACGTGCAAGGAGGCCACGCTGGCTGGACTTGGAGCAGGGATTTGGGCTCCTCTACCTTCATGTCGGCGGGAGTGGCTACTAGCTCACAACTTTCGCAGCCAGAAAAGCTAGTCAAGGGACAGACCAGACCACAGCTGCACTGGCACGCAGCCGCTCTTGACTGTACAAGACGCTTAGATAATAATGAAGGTTAGGACCAGGTCTTTCCCAGGATCTTTCACATTTATACACTGTAATGATCATTGTAGTTGCAACAAACTGGGGAAGTTGATGGGGAATGAGGAACTATAATGCCACACTAGAACTCACTATTGAATATACACATAGAGACTTACATCATAAACCATTAATATCTGTAGGGCAAGACACAAAGTGTAAGAGAAGAGAGAGAGAAATACAGAGACAGAAACAGAGATAGACAGAGAAAGAGAGAAAGAAAAGGTGCCTGCTATAGGGGCAGGTTGGGGTTGGGCGGAGGGAGTGTTGGGACATTGGGGTTGGGAATGGGGCACTGGTGGAGGGATGGGTGCTGGAACACTATATGACAGAGACTCAATTATGAACATCCTTGTAAGTGTATATCTCATGGTTGTATAATAAAATTTTTAAAAATAATAATATAAAATAAAAATTAATAAAAGAGCTTTAAAGTTGAATCCAAGAAAATTTTCTAAGTTTGTCATTGTACTATCAGATAAAATATTGACAACCCAAAAGTCTCAAAGGATTGAGAGTTAAAAGTTAAGATTTTTTTCCTTAAAAGACACACCCACATAATTTTGACACATTTTTAAAAGCAAGAAATTGTAGTTAAGCACATTTTAAACATTCTATGTTGAGATATATGAACATATATACCTTTAATAGCATTAATATACTAACAGTGCTTTCATTTCATGGGTTTATATAATCATCAACATATCCTTTTCCTTAAACCAGATCTAGAGTCCTGGACATTTTTGTATTAAAGAAAAAAGTAACAGAGTGAATGATAATTAACAATTGAGACAACAGTCTTATAAAGACTGCTAGCATTATCCAGCTAAGTGGACAAGCCTCCTTACTGTAAGGATAATGATCCCATCAAACCCATTCCTGGAGATTGTAAGTCTCTGTCTATCTCTGGGGCCCATTGCATTGTGACCCAATAATTACAATAAGGTTCTTATCAAAAAGTTCATCTTATGTGATTTGGGTCATAATACAAAACATTTCTATTCTATTTTCATGTGCTTTATAGGTAAAGCAAGATTCTAATTCGCTTAAGCATCTATTAAATATCTATAAAGTCTCATTTTTCACTGGATAAAATGAATATAAACCTCATCCTTGTTTTGCATTACTAGTTTTCTGTTATAATCAGAAGATATGTGCTTCTCCTAGACTCTGCCAGGGAGGAGCAGCAAGACAGATCTTGCTTTCAGAGTTTACCAAAATCTGCTGGGACAAGGACAGGAACTTTAATACCACCTCAGTTCTAAAATACCACTGAAAGGTAATTGAATATGCTGTGCCTTTATAGAAGAGTACATGTATTTAAGGAGGCAGAGAATGCTAGTTACTGTTTTTCTTTGCTTGTGTGTGATATTTTTATGGGGAGGTTACAACTGGTGTGCTTAGGGCTTAATCCCAGCTCTGCACGCAGGAACAACACCTGGAGGGTTTGTGGGGCCATAAGATGTGTGTGGGATAAAAACACAAGTTGGTTGCAAGCAAGGCAAGGATGTACTGTCGCTCTGACAAGACTCCCAGTTGGAGTTAACATACCACCTCGCTGAGGGTCAAGTCTGGGATGCAACTCAGTGGTAGCAGCGCAGTTATGGAGCATGTTTGTCACAAGATGGAAACAAACACACATAAAACAAACACACATACATTCAAACAAACAAAATTTAATGACCTAACTGATGTCAATGAGTATACTTTTCTTGATCTTTAAAATATTGAGAGAGTAAAATAATAGTATTGAAACAAAAATGTGGGGCTGGAGTGATAGCACAGCGGGTAGGGCGTTGCCTGGTGCACAGCCGAGATCAGGTTCAATCTTCGGCATCCCATATGTTCCCCGAGCACCGCCAGGAGTAATTCCTGGCTTACTGAGCCGGGTGTGACCGAAAAAAGCAAAAAAAAAAAAAAAAAAAAAAAAGAAGAAGAAACAAAAATGTAATCCTAAGTATTTTGTTCTTTGAGAGGATTCAAGTGTTTGCAACTGGGTCTTTTCCCTCTCCATTCTTCCCCTTCTCTACCCATAAACACTCATACATACTCACACCTCATAAATACTCACACAGTGCTCTGAGGTAAGAAAAATAGTTTAAAAGATGACTTAAGGTCTAGGCGTTCACCGCATTAGAAAAAGTGGTTGAGCCAAACATAAGTAAACTGAGAAACCCTATTTTCTTTGTACACCTCTTTAGAATGATATCCCTTTACTTTCTCAATAAATAGCCTATAAATCTTTCATTAGAGATGTTTCAAGTCTGGTTTGAGACCAAGAAGATAAGTACATCAGGTGCTTACCTTGCACACTGTCAGTTTGGTTTTGATCCTAGGCACCAAATATGGTCTCATGAGCACTTCCAGGAATGAACCCAGAGCACACAGCTAGTGTTGTAGGCAGGCAGACAACGGGGGCGGGAAGGGCGGGCGACACATGGCAAAAAAAATCCCTGAAGAGATCCAGAGCCACACCTGATTGAAAGCCCGAAACCAAACTTGACCAGACCACTATCAACAATAGACCCTGGGGGAAGGGAAGGCCAAAAGGGAATGTGTGAAGCCCATAGGCCACTGACCCTTTTAAAGGCTTTTAGATAACTAACCCTCCTAAGGAAGATAAATCAGCCTTCCCACCCAGCACCCAGCTCACAGAAGACCACTCCCAAAAGTCTACTCCCCTTGGCAACGGGCCCTAGCAACCGAGGTTAAAGCCCCATATGGGAGTAACTTGGGGAGAAATCTATAAAAGCCTTCCTACAAAGGACAGTCTCGCACATGCTGCCTGGGCACACATGTTGCCTGCGGCGCCAACATGCTACATGGAGCCCATGTGGCCGAGCACATGTGGTGCCTGAGCACGTGTGTTGCCCGCATCTCCCCTCTTGAGATGTGTACTCTCTCTCTTTTACTCGCTCTCCGCCTTTGGAGCAGCCTACACTCTCCCCTTGAGCGTGTTACTCTCTCTGTCTCTCTCTCTTTCTCTCCCTCCCCCTCACCTAAAACCTCCTTAATAAAATCTATTTTACTTCACTGCTCGTCGACTCCTGAAAACTCTTTTTCTGCGAGAAAGACAAGAACCTTAAGGCAGACCTGGGAAGGCCTAGGACTGACTTTCCTTTCCTGCAAAGAGCAATTCCTCGCTCCAGCCTGAGTCCGTGGCTCCCTGAGAAACCTCGGGTGGTGGGGATTAACTCCTGTGCCCTGCCTAGAGATCAAGCGGGCATCAGGCGTGGCTTGACGGCCACCTCATGGGGCTGGTGGGGCTCAGGCCCACACCGTGCAGAGGCTCATCGCAGACTTTATCAGTCCTAAGCCTGCCCAGCGGATCCAGGGGGGGCAGAGGCGGCTGGGGAGAAAGCGACCATCTCTCTCCCCTTCCGGCCTCACATAAGTCACCCGTGGGGTCCACCTGCAACACTAGGAGTAAGCCCTGAGCACAGCCAGTGTGGCCCAGCATCCCAAATATATAAAAATATATAAGTAAAAGTGAAACAAAAAACTTTGGATTTATATATACCGAAATTTAGAATAACAAAACAATAATTTGAATGATTATTGTCAGTCATCATCTGACAGTTCATAATTTCTTATAGGAAAATATTCACCAATGATATTAGTTAAAGTAGAAAGTTATTCTAATACTAGAAATGCACATTTAAAAATGTTCTGTTTTGTCTTATTTCCGGTTTTTTGTTGTGGGAAATTTTTCTTAGTGTATTTGTTTTAATCTAGACATTTTCACAATGTTCAACTTTGCCCTTTCCTTGTCCTTGGTAAATGAGGTTCATTGATTTATGTTCAAAGTTACATTTACAATTTAATGAATGAGACATTCACTGTGTAACCTTAGAAACAATACTTAACCTCTCTGGGCTTTCCTTTATGTAAATGTTAATGAAGTACAAACAAACTAACAAAACAAGATCATTCAGTGATTTCTTTAGGTCATTAGATTGTATTAATGGAATTAGTGATTCAGTTGAGGTATTGGATAATATGTGAATATTATTCCCAAAGCATTTTTAATTCCTGTGGAATATGTTTAGTTCAACATCCAAAGACCAGAAAATGAACGTATCACTAGCTGTTATCCAGCTAACTTCAGATTCTTAAGCTACATATTTGCTTAGACTCTTTTTCTAAGCTTGTGTTTTAGATTATTTTTTCAGTTGCATTTCTTAGCCCTCAGGGAAGCATTAACATCACAGAAATCACAGTCCCACTGGTGCCTGTCCAAGGACAAGAATATGTCAAAAAGGAAGATGCCTTTGTCCTGTGCTAGGTTAAATACTCACCATTCCTAGGGAAAGCTTACATTTCTTTTGTGCTATGTGTCTGTGAATGTTTTATGAATCCAATTGAGCTTAAGAATCAAGTTTCTTCGACAGACACAGTTTATTCAGAAGAATAAAGATACAGCAGAAAGTTATTGATTTTAGAGGCATCTACGCCTTGTGAAAAATTAACCAGACATTCCTTCAAATCAATACTATTACCCTTGCTGCTTCCAGAGCTCTTACACAAGTCTGACACGAAGAATATCTCTATCACAGAAGAAAGTGGTTTGCTCTGGGGACTGGGGTCTTCTAAAAAACACGGAGGGGTGATTTTTCCCCTGCAAATTAAATTCTCCTTTCCTGCCACTATCTCTATCTCCCCAATACCTTTCCTCAAGGTTCAGGGTATTTCTCTAGTTCTGTTGCCCGTTAGAGCATTAGCATCAAGTCCTAGGATTACCCATCATGTCCATTTACAACTTGGTTTTAAGTATGATAATATGCTAAAATCTATCTCAGTATCAGAATGTATGGTTATTTTTTAGTGTAGCTACCACTCTTCTTATCCATGATTTCTCAATTATTGTCAATTATTTTATTTTATTTCTAACAAGGAATGACTTGTCCGTTTCCATCGTTGCTCAGACATGTGTTGCCATGCTCGCTGCCATCGATTCCCCCAACATTTCCTGTATTAATTGCCATCTGGCTCATTGGCAAGTGCTAAATTTCATTTCCAATATGCAATCACTGTAGGTCTTGTGCTATATTTGCTGCTGAAATATGCAGAGGAAGTCTTCCGGGATGCATATCTCAAGGAGCTTCTAAACAGCAGTGTTCCAAGGGCTCTTGGCATTTATGGTTAAGGAATTCCCTGGCTTTTGGCATGTAATTTAACATCCTTGATCCCAAGTCACTAGATATCAGTAGCAACCTACATTATTGTGTGAACATAAAAGAACTCCCTTTCCATCTAGTAAACAACTTTGGAGAAGTAGAACTTGACTCATCTGAATGTTTGGTGGGTGACTTATCTCTGTCTTGATGCCTATTTACCAGGCATTTTATTTTTCTTAACTGAATCATGGTATCACTGTGATACACACAGCTACAGAGTTGTTCATGATCGAGTTTCAGTCATATAATGTCCCAACACCCAATCCTCCACCAATGTACATTTCCCACCACCAATATCCCCAGTTTCCTTCCTACACCCCCTCCACGCCCCAATCTCCTGTCTCTATGGCAGTCTCTCTCTCTCTCTCTCTCTCTCTCTCTCTCTCTCTCTCTCTCCTCCCTGCCTTTTGGGCATTATGGTTTGCAATAGAGAGACTTCCATTCTTAAAGAAATAGAAATTTGGCCCATGTTTTCATCTTTTGGTTTCCAGACCTTTTGCTCACACAGTCTATGATAGTTGTGGAAACCTTACTCTGTGTCTTCTCAATATAGCATCTTATCTCTAGTCTACTACTTTTATCTGTTTACAGATCATCTAAGTCAGTCCATACATTGATGGACTGTAAGATAAAGCCACCAAATCTAGTCTAACAAAATGATTCTTAATTCAACTTTGTGATGTTAGCATCTGTAATTTCCCTAACTGTTCAAGAGAAAAGAGCTGCTCATGTTCATTTCTTCTAAGACTCTCCTACAAAACTAAGAATGTAGTTTCATATCGTTGTCAGGGTTTTTTGTTAGGGAAATTACTTCTTTCTTTTTAACAATAATTTAGTTGTTCATTATTAATGTCATGAAAATGTCAGACATTTGAACACTCCTTGGGAATACTGTGAACTTAAGCAAAAACAGTATTTCAAAGACTTTATATGGCATTGGCAAAGTGTACTTATCAAATCATCGAGGCAGGAAATAAACAGTGGACTGGTATTAAGAATAGACAGGAGAGAGCATACCCTAGAAAAAATTAATGAAAAAGTCAGACCTGTCATGTGACAGAAACCAGTTAATGACAGTATTTCAGAAGGCAGTGAGCCACAGTTAAAAATTCTTCTGAGAGGAGAAATCTAGAAGATTGAAAATGTCAAGAAATATAGAGGTCAGGGGTGGACCTTACAAAGAATTGTTTTGCTTGATAGATTAGGCTTAAAACAAATGGGATGTATTACAATCTGATGAAATGTAAGGAAAAAAGAGTAAAAGAAGAGGCAAATCAATGTATTTATTTGGAGAAATAGTCTTCTATAATGGAGACAGATTTAAATTGGTAACTAAGAGGGTGTAAAGTTAAATCTAAATTGTTTTATTTTTCATTAATAAAATAGTTGAACAACCTTAAGAGTCAATAGTAAAAATAATTTGAATATGAAAAAGAAAGTTTGATAGGAAAAAGGGACAGTCAGATCATTAGAGTGAATCCATTATAAATCAAGTCACAGGTAAAACATTTGTTTCTCAAAGGAAAGAGAGATTTTTATTCTTATACTTGTAATAGAGACGGATAGCATGGGTTTTGAAAGTAGTTGATTTAAGGAAGAAAATATTTTCAATTTTAACTAAGTGATTATTATTGATTTTATAAAGTATAACATATAATAGAAGTCTAATGAAACCTAAGTGAAAACTGCTCATACTTGGTTAGTTTCATGAATTTAAACTGGGGTGTGATACCTAGAATATGCTACAACAGGTACCTAGAGGCATTACTGAACAATCACAGTCCCCCGGCAAGCCACAAATGTGTATATTCGCGGACAGTAGCCCTTCATACATCTGACTTCCTTTTTTGTAAAAAAGCCTTAACATGTATTTGTATGGAAAATAAATGGGAGGATGAAGATGATTATAACCTACTTAGAAAGATTTATACCTAGGTAGCGACATTTGACAACTGTTAAGTAAAAAAGAATATGAACTTTTAATATTTGAAAGACATTAGCTAAAATCTCCCACATGTCGATTTAGTATTCCTACTTATAGTAAGAAAATCATCTAGATTTTTTGGCCTCATATTTTTCTTCAAAAAAGGTGAAACTTTGAAAAGTGAAGTATTTTAATGGCACTTCACAGTTTTGCGGCCACTATAGTAAGAGTAAGTAGTCTGAGATTTGCAAGCAGCATGAGATGGGAGCTTTGTCACTTATTTCACCGTAGGAAAGCCACACATTCACCTGCTAAACTGCTGTGTAATTTACACAAACAAATCAATATGTTACTTTTGCAAGATCCTGAATTCTCTGGATTCAAACAAAAAAGCACGTTTTCTTTAAAATACCAGCATTTAGAACTTAATGTGAACTTTTTATTTTGAATATACATAGTTTCAAAAATATTTTTATATTATGACATTTTTCATGGTAAAAGCTTCTATATTGTTTTAAGAGTATATTTTAATAAGCATTTGCTTTTCTGAGATAGAAAAATGGTGAAAAATAGATAACAAAAAAGTTAATGAGGGGCGGGCCGGGGCGGTCGGGGGGGAAAAACATCTCTATACTAAATATATCTATTCCTGGTTTTGAGAAAGGTGTCCAGATTGTCTTACTAAAAAAACTTCACGAGCCTACCAGCAGTACATAAGGGTTATATTTCTCTTGATGTCCAAGTCAGAACTAATATTTTTTTTCCCTTACGAAGTGTGCCAGTCTCATCGTTCTTTTGCTTTTCATTCCCTGTGGTGATAGGAGATATAGAGCATTTTATCATATATCTTCAGCTTTCATTATGTCCTTCTCTGAGGAAGCTTCTATCTCTCTTGTTTTCATCTTTTGATGGGATTTGTTGCTATCTTCTTGTTAAAGTTCTACTAGTGCTCTGTGTACATTGAATATTAAGCCATTGTCTGAAGACATGGTAGGCAAATATTTAATCCCAGGCTGTAGGTTGTCTTGTTATTCTGATCTTAATTTCTTTTGCAGTGCAGAAGATCTTTAGTTTAATGAAGTCCCATTTGTTCATCTTTGCTTTTTTTTGACTTGGACAACAGTGATTAGTCATTGAAGATGCCTCTTGCTCTGATGTCACAAAGCATTTTACCTAAGTTGCCTCAAAATAATTTATGAATTAAGGCTGATATTGGGGGCTGAGAGACAATACAGTGGGTAGGGTGGTTGCTTTGCACTTGGCCGACTCTGGTTCACATATGGTCCCCAGGAGTAATTCCAGAGAGCAGAGCAAGGAATAAGCCAGAGCATTGCCAGGTATGGCACAAAAAGTTTAAAAAAAATCCCCTAAAAAATATTTGAAAAAAATAAGAAGGTCTGGTTTTGAGTCTTTAATGTGTTTTGTACATGGTGTTAGAAAGAGGTCTGCAGTAATTTTTATTTGCATGTAACCAACCAGTTACATCAAATAAATTTGATTTGTCTCTATACTTTCTGTTCTTATAATCTTCTATAAAGGAGATTAAGTATCTGTCTCTCTGACCAATTGGATAAAATGGTGTGAAGGTTTAGCTAATGTTAGCATGGTGTGGCTTGGGGCGGGCGAGCCATTCCAGTGAGTTCACTGCAAGGGTCCCATGTGTTTCCATATGGATTACCAAGGAATGGAGTAGTGCATGGTTGCTAATGTGGTCGTAAACTATTGGGTCACAGCAAGAAGGAAGTTCCTATGATGAGGTTTTTTGCATGACATCCCCATGTGCTTAAGGAGGGACTGTGCTACTTTTAATGTCTAACAGCTTTGTTTACTAAAGCATGATCTTGTGGGAGCAAAAATATTACCTGTGGCCTTGTTCAGAAAAATAAGGCAAATCTGACGATAACTGACAGAACAATTTATTCATTTATTAGCATGGTGAGAAAGCAACAGAGAATAAAACCCAGCATGCTATCCAGAACTCCCAGTATATTAGAGGAAACAGACACAAATAACAAACTTATCTAATGTATCCAATACTGAGGCAAACCAGGGAAAAATCAGGAAATAGTTATGATAAGTATTTTATCAATTCTCTATTATTGTGTAACAAATAACTTAAAATATGTGTGGGAGAATATTTGCCTCTTAGGGTTATTTGGGGACTGAAAAAGTAATCAGAGGGGAAAAAGAGAGGACAGCATAGTATAAATCAATTTTATAATATGCATGAGTAATTTGACTGGCCTATGTTATGCAATCTATATTAAGGAATTGAAAACCAAGAAAAGGGGAGATTTCCTATACCATGAAAAGGATTGCTTTGTTTTACTTTGAACATCAAAGGATACATGTCACATTCACTGATGAACTTTCACCCATGTTATAGCCCCAATCTAAATTATTTTAGCTCATAATGTAGGGAAAGGAGGAAGTACAGTGATCACTTCTGTGGAAAAACAGCAAAAGAGTGAGTTGGGGCAAGAGCATTCTCTCTGTTTCTAGGTCAATCACTGCTCTTAAATTAAAATTGTGTGGCATTCTACACATGGAAACAATTCTACAGGAACTTAAATGATTCCTAGTTTCCATACAAAGGTGGCACTTATTAGAGGTCTATTCTGGATTCTGGACATCTTGAAAGAAAGCTACCTTATTCTCTCTGATAGACCCATTAGCAAAATTTTGTTTGTTTATCAATCAACAATTTGAGCTGGCTCAACCATGTTATTCTGTTGGCCCTGCAGGAGTTACACATCTACATCTGACTGCCTAGAGTGCTGAAAGCTGGGCTCAGATGGGTGCATGCATTTTTCTCTCTTTTGTCTTCACAAACTGTTAATCTTGTCCCCATCATAGATTGTTCTCCATGTTACCAGAAATGTAGTCAGTCTAATGACAGGTACTTTGCAATTAACTGAAAAGAAAGAACACTTAAAATTGCTTAAGACCAGACACCAATAAAAAAGCCATACGTCTTTGTTCTTACTAATATGACTCTAGAATTTATCTGATTTTAAGAAAAGCATAATTCTATAAATATGTGTGAACACCAAGGATCCTCCACCCCCCGCCCCACTACAGGTATCTGGGCAAAAAAACTTTTCATTCAAGAGCAAAGCTAAAAAAAAAATTACCTTCCCTTGGTGTTGAATTTCCTAGTTTTTTTGACATTAGCGGCCGCATGAGCGGCCATCTGCCCCGGCCAGCTGCACACCCCAGGGAGAATACCTGAGGCAGAGACAGGCTGGTGTGAGAGTTCAAAATGTCTGTTTACTTCCACTTCCACTTGGACTTCTGGGGGTTGTAGTTCCACCTTTCTGCTGAGACCTGGGGCTCTACCACGACCCCAGGCGCCTGCCCAGCCAGCCGCACACCCCAGGGAGAATAGCTAAAAAAATAACCTGAGATGTGAAAATTTGGTTGTATAAGGACAGGGGAGTCACTTGTCAATTGTCACTTGTCTTTGTGTTGTTCATTGATTTGCTCGAGTGGGTGCCAGTAATGTCAACATTTGTTGGGAATGAGATCCATTATTGTTACGCTTTTGGCATACTGAATATACCACGTGTAGCTTGCCAGGCTCTGCCATGTCCCTGGGTTTATTCCCAGAGGCCCAGTCTCTTTCTATGTCAGACCATCAACCATCCAGGGCCAGAGGAGCAGAGCCCTGGGTGTAGAAAATACTGGAGAGTAAAGATGTATATTAGTACTGAGGGGTACATAGGAAAGGTATAAGAAATTGGGGCCGGAGCAATAGCCCAGCGGGTAGGGCATTTGCCTTGCACGCGCGGCTACTGACAGCTCGGGTTTGATTCCCGGTATCCCATATGGTCCCCCGAGCACCGCCAGGAGTAATTCCTGAGTGCAGAGCCAGGAGTAACCCCTGAGTATCGCCGGATGTGACCCAAAAGAAGCAAAAGAAGAAAAAAAGAAATAAAGTCAGTTTAGATAGTCTTTTCCAAGAGTGATCTCTGAGTGCAGAGCCAGGAGTAAGCCCCTGTGTACTGCAGTTTTATTTTGGCCTCCTCTCAAAATAAAACAAAATAAAAAAGATAGGCTTGTGTCATGTAGGGCATTGATTTAATCATTTTCCAATAAGAAATCATTGGCGAGCACAGGCTAAGGAGACAATCTGATTTCTTTTAAATTACTTGCCTTCTGTGTGACTTGATTTATTGGGACCAAAGTGGAAGCAGAGAGGAAAATTTGAGGCAATTGTAGCCTAATAGGCTAGAATATCAGAAAATTGGATGTGGTCACCTATGATTACAAAAATACATAGATTTGGAAAAATCCATATATATAATATTTTGGAAGTGATCTAAAAGAGTTGGTGCAAAGGGAGGCAGAATTTTAGGAGGAAATATTTTTAGATGCTGTCATTTATGGACATAGGAAAAACTAGTGTACCTTTTGTTAGTATATTGTTTATTTGAGAGAGTTTTTTTGGGGGAGAGAAGGCATTCTCAACTTAGTTCTCTGGGATTAGTCCCTGCAGTGTTTGAGGACTATAAGGAATCTGAGATCAACTTGGAACTTCTGCTATGTAGCACATACTCCCTGGACTATTTAGTTCTGGGAATCAAGGGATATATTTTTGGAACTGTTGCATGTGACATGAACTATTCAATGTTCAATTAATATAGCTGAGTACGTCCCTATGGGTGGTTTATATGAAGAGGGGAGGAGAGAGATGGTCACTTTTCTCCCAACAAGCCTCTGCTGCCCTAGGACTGTCTGGGTAGACTAGGCTTACCCAGGCCTTGGCCTTACAGGGTCTTGTTTTTTTCCTCTCTGAAGAATTTCAGGAGGAGTTAAGCAGTGAAGTAAAAGCAGATTTTATTTGGAGGCTGTTAGCAAGGGGTAGGAGGAAAGAAAGTGGGAGAGATAGAGGGTTCATGTGTGCAGAGGTGAGATGCGCTAGACACAAGTGCTGGGCCACGTGGTCTCAAACATGGGCTGACGTGGGCTCCAGCAGCATATGTTTCCACTTATTTTGTGCAAGGCAGCTTTTGCAGGTTTTTCCCAAGCTGCACTCCACTGGGGCAACTACCTAGGTACAAGTCTATTGTTCGGGCAGTTGTCAAGGGAGGGGGTAGAGTTGGGAGTGGTCTTTGAAAACACCTTTTCTTGACCTCTAATCTTGCTGGATCTTATCTCAAAGGGTGTATTCAGTCTTCTCTGGTCTTAACAGCTATCTCCAGGTTTTATCATTTTTTTGGCTCAGGTTTCCCCTAAAGTGATTCCAGGGCTATGGATTTTATCACATCCTAGGAATTGCATTTCCATGGGCGGGCCCTCTCCTACCTATCTATCTATATCAAAATAAATTTGAGAATTGAGTAATCACATATTGCAATTCAGAAAATTGACTAAGTGAGCAGTATTAGGATGATTTTGAAAGGTAATAGCATTTAAGTTAGTGTGTTATCATTTAAGGAATTAACCAATATAAATAAATTTTACTGCAGTTTAAAACTGGAGATAAAAAGGTCAGGACTGAGGGGTGGTAAATAAGTAGCAGGTGTCCTTATCAAATTACCTTAACAATGTCTCTAGCATCTCTAGCAGCAGGGGAGTTGAGTCTATGAGGAGGCCCCAGGTAGCAGAGAGACACTTGAAGAGGCTGTTATAACACTGCAGAGAATTGACAGTCTTAAAATTGGGAAGTAACACTATATTTGTTGATGCTCTTCCATTTAGGAAGAAAAACAACAGGCTTCTCTAGTTCAAAAGATGAAAAGACAATGCTAATTGTCTTTATTCTTTTTTAATTAATTTACAAAGCCATGTGCTGCATTTTCCCCCATACCTGTGTCATATTTTGATAGGCCAAAAACCAGTAACAATTATAGACCTCATTCTAATACCTGAAGGAATGTTCTGAGGCTCTTCGTGTTCCTGGAGCGAGCAAATGTCCTATGGAGATGTTACTGGTGCCTGCTTGAGCAAATTGATGAACAACGGAAAACAAATGATACAAGTGAATATCATATATTTAAATATTTGATATTAATTTAGTATCTTTTGTGTTTATTTGTTTGTTTGGGGGTCACACCCGAAATGCTCAGTGGATACTCCTGGCTCTGCATTCAGGAATTACTGCTGTAGGTGCTCCGGGGACCACATGGGATGCCAGAGATTGAATTTGGGTCCACTGTGTGCAAGGCAAACACCTTACCCTCTGTGCTATCGATCTGGCCCCTAACTTAGTATCATAACAAAAAATGAACTCATTTATAAACTTGTGGAAAAATAATAGGATATTGTATTGTCACTGGAGTTTCCTCAGTTGTTTGCATGAAGTATGCAGGAAGAAGGTGGCACCCGTGGAAGAAAATATCATTTTCCTCTACCCTACCCCTTCACCTGGGGAAGTGCTTGGGAAACTGAGAGCTAATGAAAGGGCTAGATGTGCACCGCACAGCACGGAATCTCACATTCTGCTGGATCCACCGGGTGGAGGTCAAGCTGTGCCTGTAATGCCCTTTGTTCTGGATGGTGTGAGTCATAAACCCTGCCACCCAGTCAATCTGGCAGCCATACTGGGAGCTAGTCATTCGAAATTTACTCAGGCCTTTTGGGGGTTGCATCATTTCCCTTCTATCTATCATTATCACTATCTTCCTGTTAATCATCTATTTGCTAGAGCGGGCGCCAGTAATATCTCCATATGTCCTGTCTCATGCTAGTAGAACCCAAAGGCATCCGCTTGCTCCAGGAACATAGAGAGCCTCAAACCATTATATTAGGTCACGGGAATGACCTAATATAAATGTTACTGGTATTTGGCATATCAAATACTACACGAGCAGCGTGCCAGGCTTGCTGTGCTGGTGGCATACTATTGTAGTCACCTCTAAATAAAGCATTTATAGATGAACCAAGGCGGCCGCTAGCAGCCGTGCGACCGGCTGTGATAGTCTGGTCTGCTGGGTGGAGTTGTGAAGAGAGGGAAGTCCGGATGCGGAAAATGACGGGAACCGTGGAGTAGGGAGAGGTGGTCTGGCTTGTTGTGAGGCTCTGCTGAGGTGGCAGGCCAGGGGCTAGAACTCGCCATGCCTCCCGGGCACCACACGAGCAGCTGGGCACAGGGAGAGCAAGTAGCAGCTCTGCCCCATGTCTGAGAGTCTCTGGTTCAGCATACCTGGGCCGGATTGAAAAGAAACTGCTGCAGGGTGGGTGTGGATGATCCGGGCTGTGATAGTCTGGTCTGCTGGGTGGAGTTGTGACGAGAGGGAAGTCCGATGTGGAAAATGGCGGGCCCCATGCAGTAGTGGAGGGTGGTCTGGCTTGTTGTGAGGCTCTGCTGAGGTGGCAGGCCAGGGCTAGAACTTGCCATGCCTCCCGGGCGCCTCACGAACAGCTGGGCACAGGGGAGAGCAAGGAGCAGCTCATTTCCCTTGCAGAAAAGAATTTCAGGAGCCCAATAGTGACATACATTGGATTTATTAGTGAAGAAAAAGACCCTTAAGAGAGAGGTAAGTTAAGATAGAATGGGCTCAAGAGAGAACACGTTTTCTCCAGAGTGGCGAGGAAGCACACGCCCTGTGATAAAGCATTAAAGTACAAAGGGATGGGGGAGTGAGTCCACTGTGACAGGTAGCATGGCCCTTGGGCATGCCTGCTCTTGCTGGGCCAAGGTGGCTGGATAAGCTTTCCCCAACTGTGCCCCCTTGCCCAAGCCCGTTACTAGCAGGACTGCCTAGAGGAAGAGTTGATAGATTTCTTTCTATATGCTTTGCATGGTCTTTGTTCAAGCTGAGCCTCTCTATGTGGGTCAAGCCTGCTCTTGATCCCTCTATTCCTGGGCCTGGAATTCTGCATCTTAATGATTCTTTCTAGGCTCCAGAGATGAGACCTTTCTGTCAAAAGCCACTGTAGCCCTGGGCTGGTTCAAGGTTACAGACCCTGTTTTCCCCAACATGCATCTGGTCCCCTGCCTCAACTGTAAATAAGCACTGATCTGAGAGAGCCATGGATGATCTTATAACTCAGGACCAAAGAAAATCAAGAAAATGGATAGATCAGTGACCTTAGCTGACACAGAGAGACAGAGACAAGCAAAAGTGAAGGAAATAGACGTTTATTGGGGTGAGCCCCTGGGGGAACCCTACCGGCCTCCAGTGAGGCTGGGGAAGAGCCCTGCCCTGGGAGAGATTGATCAGGATCCATCAGTGGTCTTGAGTGGGAAAAGGGAATCAACACTAGTGGAACCGCTGTGCTTGGTCTGGCTCCTTTTATCTGCAGGGACCCATGAGGAGACGCACAGAGTGTGGTCTGGGAGCTTCCTGGCGCCAGGTGGGCTATGAGTCCTGTCTTGCTGCTGGAGGCAAGACCATCTCCGGTTTTGAGCCTTGCCATCTCGTCAGTCCATCATCACAGTCTGTTCCTGGTTGCAGTTTTGTCCCTTGAAATCTTACAAAAAATCTGGCACCCCCAGCATAGATGGAATTTGTGAAAGGATTAAGTTGCACACAGGCATCTCTTACCACAATTTTCTCCCTTTTTAAGATTCAAAGCGGCCCTCAAGTCTCACCCCAATCCTTTTTCATTCTTTTTTTTTGGGGGGGAGGGTCACACCGAGTAGTGCTCAGGAGTTACTCCTGGCTCTGCACTCAGGAATTACCCCCCTGGCGGTGCTCAGGGGACCATATGGGATGCCGGAAGTCACACCCAACAATGCTCAGGGGTTACTCTTGGCTCTGCACTCAGGAATTACTACTGGAGGTGCTCAGGAGACCGTATGGGATGCCAGGGATCCAATCTGGGTCCAACACGTGCAAGGCAAAAGACCTACCCACTGGACTATTCCTCCAGCCCCAATCGTACTAGTATATTCGCTTTTTATTTGCTAAAACTCTGAATAGTTTTTGTCCATAATACAGGCAATGCTGTAGGATCACAATCAAAAGGACCACCAGAGACAAAAAATAGAATTTGGAGAAATCTTTATTGACACCAGCTGGTGTGTTGTTGTACTAGACAAGATCAACAACAAGGAGCTGGCTTACTAGCCATTTATTAGCTTAGCCTATATCCTGGTGCTCTTAGCATTTTGGTATTTTCAAAATTTGTTTGAGCCCACCCAGCCTCAAAAATAACATGACAATTAAGTCAAGAAACTTTTCCTTCTTCATTGAACAGGAGCATTTATTAAAAAAGAAAAATCACATAACATATAATCTCAGTATTTGGGATAGAAACATTTAAAGTATAACTCCACAAAGTAAAATGCTGCTAAAATAGCCATCCTATTGTGTTAGGCACAGGAGGGGCCATAATTTGGGAAATGAGCTTCCAAAATTAGTGTCATCGATGATAAGACGTATAGAGACTATACATGACAATTTTCATATTAGACAACTAAATTGCATATTTAATTCAATTAATCAATTTACCCAGATAAAAATTAGAATCAGAAACTATTTTTAGGGGTCAGAGCGATAGCCCAGCAGGTAGGGCATTTGCCTTGCACACGGCCGGCATGTGCCAGCCTGGGTTAGATCCCCGGCATCCCATATGGTACCCCTAGTACTGCCAGGAATAATTCCTGATTGCAGAGCCAGGAAAAAATCCCTGAGCATTGCAGGGTGAGACCCAAAGAAACAAAAAAAACCCTATTTTTTACTTTGAGAAGTGATTCGTTTTGGCCTTCTGACTCACCACACTTCTCACCCCAAACATGTTTTAGCTTGGTTTCTAGTTTTATCTCTATTCACAGTGATGTTGCCTCTATGATAGATATGTATGTAAATAAATATATACAGATATATATATATAGATAGTTAGATAGATAGATAGATAGATAGATAGATAGATAGATAGATAGATAGATAGATAGATAGATAGATAGATAGATAGATAGATAGATAGATAGATAGGATAGATAGATAGATAGATAGATAGATAGATAGATAGATAGATAGACAGACAGA
>JAJIBD010010671.1:0-82353 GCA_021461705.1 Cryptotis parvus | reverse complement strand
CTTCTCATTACATTTTATAGGCATCATGTTTATCTCTTTACATAAGTACTCAGCCCAGACCCTTATGTAGACCTCTGAAAAAGGGGAGGAGCTCCATCACAAAAGCTACAAGCTGGGCTGATCCCTGGGAAGAGGAAGCACTGAGATAATGATTAAGGGAAGCAGACACTATTGTCTGGGGTGAGGGGGAGGTGTTGCAATATTGTATGAAACTACCATTAACAGCATTACAAATTAATGTTTAATATAATTTTAATCAACAAATAAAAATAGCAATAACAGGGAACCAAATCTATTTATTTATTTATTTATTTATTTATTTTGCTTTTTGGGTCACACCGGGGATGCTCAGGGGTTACTCCTGGCTCTGCACTCAGGAATCACTCCTGGCGGTGCTCGGGGACCACATGGGATGCCGGGGATCGAAACCGGGCGGCACAGGCAGGCCACGTGCAAGGCAAACGCCCTACCCACTGGGCTATCGCTCCGGCCCCTAAAAAAAAAAAAAAGAAATAAAAAAAACACTAAAATAGAGGACAAAAAAAAATTTAATAATAAAATCACAAATAATTTTCAAATAATTTCTTAGCATCACAGCCTCACATAAGATGAGTATAAGATTTTACTTTTATACTCATATATGAGAGGCTGCTACTGGCTCTCCCTGTGACCAGCCGCTCACGAGGCGCCGGGAGGGATGGTGGGTTCTAGCCCTGGCCCACCACCCCAGCAGGGCCTCGCAACAAGCCAGACGAACCCCCACTCCATGAGGGGCCTCCATTTTCCACGGAACAGTGTGCTGACAATTGTTGAGGGTACTAATGCCAACCTAGAACTGAGCATTAAATAGAGGCATAAAGATACACATGACAACCCTTTAATGTATGTTCTGTAATTCATAGTCTGGGGGAAGGGAAAGAGAAAGAGAGAGAAATGGAAAGAAATCAAGAACCTGCCATGGAGCAGGGCTGGGGAGGGGAGGGAACCGGGGATGTTGGTGGTGGGAGATGGGCACTGGTGGCGGGATGGGTGCTGCAACACTGTTTGACCAAAACCCAAATATGAACTTTTTAATTGTATATCTTTGTAATTTTAAAAATAAAAAAAATTTTTTAAAAAAAAGGAAAAAAAAATAAAAGAACTCCACCCAGCAGGCCAGCCTATCACAGCCCGGCTCATCGAGTTCCACCCTGCAGCAGTCTTTCTTAAATCCGGCTCAGGTATGCCGGTCCAGAGACTTCGCAGACATGGGGCAGAGCTGCTACTGGCTCTCCCTGTGACCAGCCGCTCAAGAGGCGCCCGGGAGGGATGGTGGATTCTAGCCCTGGCCCAGCACCCCAGCAGAGCCTCGCAACAAGACAGACGACCCCCCACTCCATGAGGGGCCTCCATTTTCCACATCTGGACTTCTCTCTGGTCAGAACTCCACCCAGCAGACCATCCTATCACAGCCCGGCTTGCAAGGCAAAGCGGCCACGCAGTTCATCAATAAATGCTGGACTTAGAGATGCCTACAAGAGTATGCTACCTGCAAGGCAGAGCCTGGCAAGCTGCCCGTGTTTTTACTTGATATGCCAAATACCAGTAACAATTATAGACCTCATTCGGAATGGATTGAGGCTCATTCCTTGAGCAAGCAGATGCCTTTGGGCTCTACTAGCATGATACAGGACATATGGAGATGTTACTGGGGCCCGCTCGAGCAAATCAATGATGAACGGGAAGACAGTGATACAGTGATACAGTGAAGATTTTACTCTAAGTATTATCAAATCCTGAGCTGGAGATATATAGTACAATGGGTAGGCTGCTTGCCTTGTGCACAGCCAACACAGGTTCAATCTCTGACACCACATATAGTCTCTCTATACCTGGAGGGAATCTCTGGATGCTGAACATTGCAGGGTGTGGCCACAATAAATTTTTAAGCCCTTTCCATTTTTCTTCAGTAGAAATTAGATGACTTGATATTTAATAATATAACATAATTTATACTTCACTTCCCTATATCTTAAATCTTGCAATTTTCTTTGGTTCGTTTATTCATAGTTACAAGATTCTATCCATAGCTACATAGGTCTACTAAACAATTTTGAGAGACGCATAAAATAGTAAGAAGTTATATCGAATAGTTAAGTTGACCTTTTTAAAATAAAATACACATTTTGTATGTTTAAAATAATATGTATAGTTACATTAATATATATAATTAAATAAAAATAGATACTGGTACATGTTTCTACATTCCAACTCTTGAATTTGCACATAATTATGCAATATTTATATTTATATTTTAAATGGTATGCAAAATTGTGCCTAAACAAGCATTTCTTGAAATATGAAAGAGGACACAAATGGGGGAATAAAAAAGAAATCAAATGCATTTAGGCAAATTGTAATCACTGTTGATTTTTTTCTAAGCCCCAAATAAGTACTACTATTTCTCAATTTTTTTATCCCATGTGTTATGAGAAAACTGAGGCCCATATGTGTTTATTTTACTTAAGCTGAGAATAATATAATTGTCAAGGAGTTATTTAATGTCCAGTAAGTTTTCTGAGTTTCACAAAACCTTCCTTCATTCTCTGAACAAGCAAGTGGTGTTTTGCCAGCACAAAACAGAACTTGAACAGGGGGCAGATTGAGTTTGGTTCTAAACTTAGAGCACACAAATTTGAGTGACTGCCAAGCCTGCTGAAATGTGTTTTCTCCAATCTTCTTAAAAAGTGCATGAAAATTTTAAAGAAAAAAAAGACCTGAAAAATCTTCTATTGTGAGCTTTCTCTTACCGTTGAATACTTTTTTGGTATTTAAAACCACATATTGAATTATGAGTGTTTACCAAGGCCTGGTCCCAGTATATGTCGTTTTGTATAGTTTCCCCAAAATTCTATAATTTTGTTTCAAAATAAGCTCCATTATTCTTAGACATTGTGGTCTTAAAATTAATCAACCTTCAATAGTAAAGAAGCAAGAATATAAACAGGGAAATATTTATTTTTAAAGGGCAATATATAATCAATAATGTTCCTAATTTCCGATCAGATCAAAGAGTCTGAGATGATTCACTGGAGTCTTAAAGGGGGATGGGAAAATCTTAGTGAAATCAACAGATTGATCCAGACATATGGAAGGCATGGAAGGCGACTGAGAGTGGGAGAAGGGAGAGAAAGGACATGCAAAACAAGGTGCCGTGTCGATCAGTTCACTCACTGCCAATAAACTGAAAAACATGCCATGGAGAATTTACCATTTAAATGGGATGACATTTAAATAACTCCTTTTTGTTCATGTTTTTGAGACTTCTCTATAATTCATAAAGCAGTATGAATTATCTTGCATATTCTATCTATTTCTTAAAGAAACTTTTTTAAACCAATTTCTAATCTCAATCTTTGCAATGTGAACTATATTAAGAAATATTCCAGTAGATCAAAGAAGATGAAAGAGTTAACATCTTCAAAACATTATTTTGTGAATAAAATTTTTCTTGAGCTATTATGCAGAGCATTATTACATCCATATTTTATTTATCTGTGATCATTTTAATTGGTAAAGAATTATTTCTCTACATCCATCTCTGCAATTCCAAGCATTTGCTACTTTTACATTTTGATTTTTTTCCAAACTTCAGACTAATATGTCTGAAGATAATATTTTCATAGGTTTTGATTCAATCTTATGTTCATTATTAACATTGCTATTCTTAGCATTTTAAATCAATATTCTATTTCAGAAGTTTGAAAATATTACCTAACTTTAAATTTATCAGAAAAGGAAGATTATAAAATGGTATTGTATCCAAGCTATTCAATTCAACTAGGGGTAGGAACTTGGACTGTTTTCTCAGCAATTGATGGTACTTTTTCAAATAACGTTGATATCATTTCAGAATTATATTTCAATTTGGTATGGAAGTTATACTGCATGAATTTCACAGGCTGCTCCTTCTAATACTTTGAACCACTATCTCATAGACTGGTCTCATAAGACGGCGACCTCATAGAAACTATCACAATGACTGTTGATTTGTCGAGTTTGCCCTTTCATGCTGCCATGTTTGCTTCACTTATTAGAAACTGTTTACTAAGATATGAAGAGTAGAGACGAGAGAGCTGAAGGGATAATGCAGGAGATAGGCCACTTGCCTTGCACGCCCTGATCTGAGTTTGATCCTCAACATCCTATGTGGTTACTCAACCCCCACCAGAAAGGATGACTGAGTGAAGACACAGGAATAAGCCCTGTGCATGGCCAGGTGTGACCCCAAAACAAAGAGTATAGACATAAACATCTTTACATTATTCTGATGAATTAGCTCTTTTTAAAAAATTGTTTAGAGATCTCTTTAGATATTTCGTTTAATCTTTTACATATCTCTGTCTCATGTTCAGTCTGTTATTTAATAACAAAACAATTTTGTGATTGGTAATGATCATGGACTTTTCTCAGATTAATCACACCATTGAGAGCTCTATGCTGCATATTTTAAAGTATGCCATTATATTCCTGCATGGCTAAATTGCCAGAGTATTGTGTTTTATGGTAATATCAGAATTACATTATAACATTTCAACTAATAGTGCATTTCATTCATACATTCAATGCTTATTAAGTAAATCCCATGTGCAAGGCCTCAGCTAGATGAGAAACACAAATAAGAAACACTCCTGGTACTCAGGTTGGATTTATTCAGTAATGTAAAATAATTTGAGTCCTTTCCCCTAGGATTATATTATTAATCATTGTATGCTTGCTTTGTTCTGTGGGTCACATCCAGAGGTGCTCAGAGCTGGATCCTGGCTCTGAGCTCAAGGATCACTCCTAGAGGGGTTGGGGACAATATGGGGTATTGGAAATCAAACTCTGGTGTGTTCAAGGCAAAGCCTTACCAGATAAACTGTCTCTCAGACCCTTATTAGTCATTCTTGATGTTATTATATAGTAGTATCAGTGTGTATGTATAATTTTTTCTAGGTTTTAGAACTTTATGATAACCATAGCTTCAGATTTATAAAAAAAAAAAAGGTTGGTCTAATTGCAGGTGCTTTAAGCAAGTCTCTGGAAGCATTACTCTTATGAAATAAGGACGATCAAAACTTGCTGACAAAAAGTTATGTGTCTTAGTAGAAGAAAAACAAGACTGCTAGTGTGTGTGTGTGTGTGTGTGTGTGTGTGTGTGTGTGTGTGTGTGTCCATGTTTGGGCCATATCTGATTGTGCTCAGGACTTACTGCTGGCTCTGCACTTCGAGATCATTCCTAGCAGACACAAGGGACAATATTAGGTGACAAGAACTGATCGTAGGTCCACATGTGCAAAACAAGTGGCTTACTTGTTGTACTATCTCTTTGGTCACAAGACTGACATTTTTCAAGATTCTCACAATCTGAAATGTTGAATGAAAAATCTTATTCTTTTGTGGAAAGCTCATTTCTCATCACGCTCTTGTATCTCAGTGTACACTTTACAGCTACTCATCCAGTTAAAACCATCATTCTGGTGCTGTTTTGAATATCTGTCCTTTATTATGTTTCAAAACAGGAAAACAAACTTTAAAAAAGACATTGCATTGATAATTATGATTTCTTATCATGTGTGTCTCTTCATACATTCATTTATTACCTTTCTTTCATCCTCTAGTATGCTGACCCATATATTTATTTTTAAAATGGCACTGAAATGAGGAGATCTAAGATTGATACCAGCTTTGGAAGAGAAGTGCTCTGATTACTGAGCATGTTGTAGCCAAGCAGAAAGATCATATCATTCTTGTTGTGCTTCACCACCATTGGAATCTCCCTCCCTGGAACTCCCTTCCTTCAAATGGATGTGAATAATCAATATATATTTGCATTTCATGATCAGAACCACTGACACTGATATGCATTCTTTCACTGAATTTAAAGTTATCACTACACATATTGTAATTGCTGGATGATTTTTTGGTATTTTCTTATGCTACAATGTGGGAACTGCAAAGGCAGTAGGATGATAAGAGGAAAATGTGAAATCCTGGATCATTATGTGGAAATGTGGATCATTATGTTTCTTTAACTGACACCCATAAAACTTTGAGATTTTCTTTAATATATACATTAAAATGCAAGATAAAATCAAAATAATTAAACCTATCATTTATAAAACTTTGTATATGATGTACATGGTTATTAATTCCTCACAGATTTTCATTGTAATATATTCATAGATATAAAACAGAACTTTAACAAAGCTAAGTAACTTGCTTGGACCAGAGCAAGAACTAGGAAAACAGCCTGATTTTTTCCATTGCAGACATTTCAAACAGGTCCTCAAATGGAAGGTACATTATATCTCTCCTTAAAATAAAATCATAAACTAAATTTATAATTGGAAATCTAGTTGAAACATAAGTAAAAAATGGGGTTTTCCTAGCAAAAACACTTTCACCCCAATATTATATGATGTGGGTCATAAAATGTGTTTGAAATGTCATAAAAGAGTAACTTTCTCCATAGCAAATTATTCTTTCAGAGGCAGACACTTTAAAACTTTATTTTCATCACTGTACTGTAACATATTAATAAATAGTTTGCAAATATTTTATACTTATTAAATGTCAATCACAATTTTAATGTGCTTTATAAAGTATCTCATTAGACATTATGTCAGTCCTTGAGGGAATCATCATAATCATAAGTATTTCCCTTTCCAGAAGTAAACAAGACTCAGAGAGAGTGTTAAATGTGTTTAAAATATTCTACTGCTAGGAGTAGTAGAGCCCAGGAACTACATCTTTGAATGTCTACCACAACAATGTGCGGCACTCAGAGTACCAGTCTTTACCCACCTGTTCTCACAGTTGCCACAAGACTCCCCCATCACCTTTGTTAAGCAAGTGTACAGGCTTCCTCATTCCCCACATCTATGACCTGAATGACTTCATATTCTTCTCACTGCCTCCCTGTTACAAATTTTCCCTCTACACAGACAGTCCTCTTTATGCAAGTACTATGACCTCAAAACACAACTTAAGGGGCCAGAGCGATAGCTCAGCGGGTAGGGCATTTGCCTTGCACGCGGCGGCCTGTGCCGGCCTGGGTTCGATCCCGGCATCCCATATGGTACCCGAGCACCGCCAGGAGTAATTCCTGAGTGCAGAGCCAGGAGAAACCCCCTGAGCGTTGCCGGGTGTGACAAAAAAAAAAAAAAAAAAAGAAAAACACAACTTAACTTTTTAGGTTCAGTTCATTTATTAAAGTTTTGTCTCATACTTTTAGTATTTTGCCTTGATATAGATATTTATCTATGTCATTCCTTAATACCACTGATGTAGCTGAATCCCCTGATGCTTCTTATTGCTCTCTTCTTCGCCTCCCCTTAACTTTATTTCTTGCCTTCTCCTCCCTATACTCTGGGGACAAGGGTTATCTGGGGATCCTCCCTTTAAACCATTGCATTTTTTTACCCTGTTACCCTAATTACCACATACATGTCGTATCATCCATTTTTATCCTTCTTATGGCTTACTTCATTTAACATGATATCTTACAGTTCCATCTATGTTGCAACAAATTGCATGATATCATCATTCCTTACAGCTGTGTAGTATTCCATTGTGTATATGTACCACATCTTCGTGATCCATTCTCTGTCATTGGATATCTAGCTTTGTTCCAAAATTTTAGCTACTGTATGAATATTGCAAATGAATTTGTCAAAATGGCAGGCTCAGGTGGGATGGATGGATAGTTGGGATAGATGGTAGGATGGAGGGAATGGGGGGAAACCTTAAAACATTGGTGGAGAAAGCTTGACATTAGTAGTGGTCAGTGCCGGGACACCCTATATCTAAAACCCAACTATAAATATATTTGTAAATCATAGTGCTTTAACAGAATTTTAAAAATCACAAATCATACAAGTTTCTTTTATCCCCTCTGAACTTTTCAGTGGCTTCACATCACTACCATAAAAATATTACCAGTCTTCCCTTTAACTCAGAGAGCTGATAAGATCTGGCCTCAGCCTCCCTTTCTAACCTCAATTCTTTCCTTTCCAATCGCATTTCCCTTGTCAGTCATGCTGGGTTCTCTGGAAGTCTTGGCCTTTGCACTTGCTATCTCCTCAGTGTGGGATACTCTTCCAGGTGTGTTCCTTCCCCCCAACCCCAAAAAATAACCCCAGAAAACAAAAAAAAACTATGTCAGTTAAGCCAGTAGTCATTCAGTCTTCTATTTTCCTGGTCCAGAATACTAATTACAACTTCAAACACAAATATGGACAAGGGAAACAAAACACTACAATGTCTTCTTGACTTAATTGACTTTGTATAAATTTCAATCCTGGTAAGATATATTGGTTAGGTATTTGATTGTATCACTGTATCACTGTCTTCCCGATCATCATCGATTTGCTCGAGTGGACACCAGTAACATCTCCATATGACCTGTCTCATGCAAGTAGAGACCAAGGGCACCTGCTTGCTCCAGGAACATAAAGAGCCTCAAACCATTCCATCAGCTCATGGGAATGAGGTCTATAATTGTTACTGGTATCTGGCATATCAAATACAACACGGGTAGCTTGCCAGGCTCTGCTGTGCGGGTAGCACACTCTTGCAGTCATCTCAAAATCCAGCATTTATTGATGAACCATGCGGCCGCGAGTCGGGCTGTGATAGGCTGGTCTGCTGGGTGGAGTTCTAACGAGGGGGAAGTCCGGATGTGGAAAATGGAGTCCCTCATGGAGTAGGGGGTTGTCTGACTTGTTGTGAGGCTCTGCTGGGGTGGCAGGCCAGGGGTAGAACCTGCCATCCCTACCAGGTGCCTCATGAGCAGCTGGGCACAGGGAGAGCCAGTAGCAGCTCTGCCCCATGTCTGTCTCTTTGATTGTATTTCCTACAAAATTAAAGCATTATCTACACTTAGGATTTAATAATAAGACAATGTCTTGACTGTTTCTTTACCTGGTAAGGTCTCAGATGACATATTCTACCCTGAGTTTAAATGTAGTTCACTAGATGCATCATATTTGTTCTCTAAGAATACACCTTAATACCAATTTCTTATAGGAACTATCTAGCAGGTGATAAAATGGAATACTTTTCTATCAGTGCACACTTTGATTTCTCTTTTATGCTTAGCATCCATATAAGCAAAAAAGAAAAAGAAGAAAACTATTTATCATCAGAAACACCAGTGTCAGAAAAACTGCTGTTCAGTTTCTAAAACATGGAAAATAGTCTTAAATGTTTTGACAGAGAACAAAATTCACAAACAAATGGAGAATTTGTGAATAACAACAAAATTTGGAGAAATGTTACAACCCAAAAATGTTCACAAAAATGTTCACCAGCTGCTTAGAATTAAATTTCTGGTGTTTCTTGTGGATCATTTAGTTCCATAGCACAATGATTACAAGATTCAAGAGATGAGAACCTAGAAAGAACCTACAGAGATAGAGTATTGGTTTGGGAAGATCAAAGTAACATTAAGTAAAAGGAACCCAAAGTACCTTGAAATATTAGGGGGTTTTTAGTTATTACTTATGCAACTGTCCAGGATGAGTTCTTGGTCTATAGGAAGCTGACTAACACAGGGATTGAGACCTTTCCCCAGTTGTGAAGATTCTCACAGCCTAGCAAATCATTGTCAGTTTCAGGTGACCACAGGAGGAAGAGAAACAATTTAAAAGTCCCAATGCCTCCTTCTGTACCCTCACCTTCATTAGCCATACGCTTTTCCTATCACATCCCATTCTACTGTTGGGAAATGGTCTCTTAACCATGCTCAGAAGCAAAGAAGCAGCTGACGGTTATGCTTTGCTGAACAATCATCTTCTACTGACTACTGTTTAACCAAAACTGGAAAACACAGTCTAGTGACCAAACTCCATCTCTGCTAAAATAGAAATATATATCACTTTATCACTTGACTTGATCGGACATCCTGTTATTCATCGATTTGCTTGAGTGGGTGCCAGTAACGTTTCTATTTGACCCTATCACGTACCAGTGTAGCCCAATGGAATCTGCTTGCTTCAGGAATATGAAAAGCCTCAAATTGTTCATTCAGGGTCTTGACGAAGAAGTCTGACCATCTTGTAGATGGGCGACCACGTGATCTTTTGACTTCCGTGGGATCCAGTCGGTAACAGCTATAGTCCAGCAGTCGTCTCCAAATCGCATTACATGTTCAACCCATCTGAGCGTCCCTGACTCTGGATCATCGACAGAGGTCAGAACTCCGGATTCCTTCTCTCACTTGAGTGAGGCATGATATTCTAAGCATAGCTCTTTTGAGTGGGGACCTGAATAGCATTCTCATCCTGCTTTCGTAGGGCCCAGGTCTCTGAGGCATATGGTAATGCAGGGAGAATGGTGGAGTCGAGGGACGTGCCTGGAGCCAGATGTTTTTGTCCTTTATCTCGATATCATGTTGACTAGATATCAGAATCAAAGAAATTCTATTTCTAACAATGTTGGAGAGATTATGAGTTGTCCCTCCAAATTGATAGTCCCATTTTATGTATTAGGGCCCCTGAATAGTACACAGGGATATAGTCTTCTACACTGCAGGTATTTTCTAGTTTACATCTTAATTAGCTGTACATCTTACATCTTAATTAGCTGAAATGGAATATACTGTTTCTGAGCTATACTGTTAAAGAGAACAGCATACTCTCTCCTTCCCACTTATTTCTTTTCTACTAACTGCAATGGAATATGCCAAGTGACCTGGTAAGCCATGTGGGACTATGTTGATGAGAGCAAAACCCTTGGTAACACATAGGAAAAAAAGATTCAATAGACCTGATTCTGATGACATGCCAGCCTGCTTGTGCCCAGACAGTTAAATGGGAGAGAAATACACTTCTATCTTGTTTAAGTCACTTGTTTTTTATAAATCTCCATTAGCTATGCCAAACCTATAACTAATACATATGGCAAACAATATGGAATTCTGTTCATTCCCAGTTCTGCATTTAAAAATGTCAAAAAATGGAATGAAGGAAAGGAACTTGGCCAAAGATAGAAAATGTAAATGTATTGATTTCAGTCACACAGCATGAATTGAGCTAGATATTAATGGTCCTTTCCATCAAATACATTGTTTCTAAAAGTGAAATGATAACAAGAAAATCAATCACCATCCCTGCTCTAGGACTAAATTTCTCCTTATGATGTTGATGAAAAATTTCTCATGGTCCATTTAAACAATTTCCAAAAATTATTCTGGAAGATTTCTCTGTATCCTTCCAGAATGCAATATGGCAATATTGTCAAGGGAAAAGTATGTACTTCATGAGACCAACTCAGACTGGGACATCATGTACCATTTGTCCACTTTTCAGACAAATACATGTACAGACATAACCCAGGTTACAGCTATCTATTAGACATAAGATCGATATTAACTATACCAAAATCAGCCAAATAAGGTAGACAACTTTCATTTTGAATTTAGGATTCTTGTAAAAGGAGATGACTGTTACTATTTAGGGTCTTAATGTGGATTTCTAGCAGCAGATAGAGATTTCCAGGTCAAGAGAATATAGTGAGATGCAGAGTATACTAAATTAAAGAATGGAGAACCAAGGGATGGGAAAAAGTCTAGATGGAGAATTATTTCTGATTTTCTGATCTTAATAAGTATGCTTATGAGAGGGTGTGTGTCTATGTGTCTGTGTGTGTCTGTGAGTGCTTTCATTCAATATCAAATTCTGGAGACGCTTAGAAGGGAAAAGTACAGCATAGACTTTGTTCCAGTTCCAGGGTTAACCAAGAGGCCAGATCTGTCAGGGCCTCACATCCATGCATATAGATTTTTCTGACCTCCCCTTTATAAAATGTTATTAAAGGTTTATATACTATGGAGATGAAATTCAAAACTATTCAGACAATCACACTCCTATTAACCAGAGATCTTCTTGCAATGACTTGTCTTAGTCTCGTGATTCCTTAGAATCTGACTCTGCAGGTGACAGCCTCCTTACCCTGAGAGGCTCTGAATCACTAATACACATTTCTTCTGGAAGACTATGAGCTGATTAGTGTCCACACTTCCTATTTTTCTATCTACATTGGACACCAACCACTTAATTTTTTCTTTGAGGTAAACTAAGAAAATTGATCTGGTAACAACTAAAAAGGGGAATATTTCTCTATCTTAATTTACAAAATATAGTGGATCTTTATATATAGGTCTTATTTGAATCCAGGGTCAGCTGTAAGGGAATTAAATTTCTAATGCAAAAATCCTAATATAAACTTGCTGCATTCCCAAAGCTATCATATAGCTTTTATTGTTAACCCATTGTTTAAACAGGATTTGAACTTATGCAATTTACTGTAAGATTTCTTCCTTTTCCTCTTTTTCTAATTTAAATTCCTCAGTCAACCATTTTAGCATATTTCTTATCAAAGACTTCAATACCCTGTTTTCCCCTCAAATTGTTATAAATGTTTTGTAAAATCACCCTTTAAACCTGACCCTGTTCTGGGACTATTAAGAGACCTTAAAGGACTGAGTATATACTTTGCATGTAGAAAAACTGGGTTTGATGGTTTGATCCTTGGTACTTCTTCGTTCCCTATCAATTTTCAGATTCCTCTAAGACAGTCCTATCCTTGGTAACTTAAATCTCTCACACCAATTCAACCTACCTAGTCATAGTCTCTTTTTGTCTCCCAATCATCCATATTTGTATTTAATCTCTACTGTCATTTCCAATGCATATGAGGATACTGTTATTTCTCTTGTCTCATAAATATAGATACAAAAGCAGTCCACAGAATGGGAAAGAATATTCACCCAATACCCTCTGATAAGGGGTTAATATCCAGGATATATCAGGCACTGGTAGAACTTTACAAGAAGAAAACAAACAACCCCATCAAAAAATGGGGAGAAGAAATGAACAGAAACTTCAGCAAGGAAGAAATTTGAATGGCCAAAAATCATACAAAACAAAATCTTTAATTGAACCCACTTTCTCTATAAAACTCCACACCTTTCTTATTTCCCTTTGCAGAAAAACTCCTCAAAACTTCATCCTATAAATTTTTCTCTAGAATTCTGTATCACCACCATTTGACTCTCTCTTAAATCTACTTTTGTTAAGTGTATTTCATTGCTCTTGTCAAGTCACCAGTGACATCTTTATTCTAAATTATCTGTTCCCAGCTATCATCCTGTCTGACTTATAATTCATATCTGACATGCTTTAACTCTCTTAAACATATCTCTTCAGACAGCAATAAGAACAACACATAACCTTGTTTTTCTTCTTTGTCACTAGCAGTTTCTTCTCAGTCTCCTTTATTGCTCCCAGGTTCTTAAGTTGGATTTGGTTCAGGATTTATATTTATTAGGATTTGAAATGCAACTGAATTCTGATGCTATTTAAATGTAGAATCATAGCTGATAGTCCATCTGAGAAAGCACTAGAAACCTATTGTTACAATAGATATGTCTAACAATTATGATATTTACACTACAACTGAAGAGATGGGGGATACCAACATGGTAATCAAATTATTTCAACTCGATTTATATGGAATAAATGAGCAAAAAGAGCAAAGAGTATTTCTGCATGATGTAGTTCAGATATTTTAACTTTAAATAAAAATTAAATTCATAAGCTAAAAACTATTTAAAATATTCAAAGAAGAATAAAAAGGAAACAACAGTAAACTTAAGTTTGATGAATTCTTTCATAGTGTTCATGCTCCTATTTATAATTCATTTATTGCAATATAACCCAGTGGCTCTAGAAATACGTGATGACTGATAAGTCAGGATATTTAATTAGTTATCATGCTATGAGTTTAAATAGACAAAAATGGTAGGGAAAGCTCAAAATTAGTGAGAACATAATTTTATGTTATGATTCACTGGAGAAATCCAACCTTAAAGAGAGCAATGAACTATTTATTATTACAAAGGGCAGCAATTCCTATGAAAATGCCTATGTTCAAAACTGAGGTGAATATGTTTTTATAATAATTACTTTCTCTCTGAGTACCATGCACTTTATTTATAATACATTTTAATGGCCTCAAAGTATTATGTCAACTCTGGTTTTACCAGAAAGGCAGACATTCTCACAAAGAAGAGACAGATCTTCAAGTATGAATTAAATTGCCTATTGACTTTCTAGATTCCTCAAAGACAGTCCTATCCTTGGTAACTTGAGTCTCTCACACCAATTCTACCTACCTACAATACCTGTTTTCAAATAGCTTGACACTTCAAAAAAACAATAGTAAATATGTGCATAAAACAATTTTGTGGCTTGGTAACACTTGTATCACTTGTCTTCCATTGTTCATCGATTTTCCCGAGAGGGCACCAGTAACATCTCCATTTGTCCTGTCACTTGCTAGTGTAGCCCAAGGGTATCTGCTCGCTCCAGGAACACGAAGAGCCTCAGGCCATTTCTTCAGGTCATGGGAATGTGGTCTATAGTTGTTACTGGTTTTTGGCATATCAAATATGACACGGGTTTACCTCCAAATTACCATGAATATTCTACCCACCCCTCTGAGAGAGCCCCACAAAGTAAGGAGAATATAGCGCCCGCACAGCAGAGCCTGGCAAGCTGTACAATGCATGTTCGATGTGCCAAACCAGTAACAGAAATGTTTATTTTCCTGACCCGAAAAAAGCCCCTAATATGGCAGCAGTAAGAAAGGTGAACAAGCAGTGCCTGGTAAAATTTCACAGCCATCCTTGGCTGCCAAAACGAAGGACTAAAATGACTGTCTGTACTTTCAATGCTCGTAGGCTGGTTCGGAAGCATATATCGCGGATCTAATGGTGCAAGAGCAAAAGATTAAGTACAACATCATTGGTCTGACTGAGACAAGGGAAGTGTCAGTCGCATCATGCTGTATTTGACACCGGAGAAGGACTGTTCCTTGGAACATGCAACAAAAAAGAGGCGTCGGTGGTGTTGGTGTCCTTGTCAACATGAACATGGCTGTCAACATTGATTCATTTGAATGCTAACAAACCAGATAGGATGATTACACTTGAAGAGATGTGGCCCACTGCCAGCAATTTCTATCTTCATTGTTTATGCACCAACATCAACATACAGAGAAGATGAAATTGAGAAATTCTACATGGAATTGGAGGAGTTCTATAAAAAAAGATCACACCTTCTACAAGATCATAGTCGGTGATTTTAATGCCAAGATATGACCAAGAAGATCAGCTGAAGAACTCCACATCGGGACCCATGGCCTAGAATGGAACGAACAGGGTGAGAGACTATCTGAGTTCATCATGTCCACCAAGACCATTCATGGGAACTCACAGTTCCAGAAGGCTGAAGCGAAACGATGGACATGAGAATCTCCCTGGCAGACAGTTCCACAATGAAATTGATGACACCATCTTCAATTGACGGTTTTGTCTGACCGATGTTGCTGTCGTCCCCAAATTCCAAACAGGATCGGACCACCGTCTCCTTTGTGCAAAATTATACTTCACACAACGGGGAGAAAAGGCTGCAAAGTTTAAGAAGACAACTCCCAGAACGACCACCAACTGGGAACTCTTTGGCACCATTGCAGCAACATGGGAAGATATCGGTCATTGACAACATCAATGAAGAATACAACTGACTGGTTCAGCACCTCCATGATTGTGCAAAAGAATGCTGAGAGAAAGACACAAAAGAACGCCTGTCTTCAGAACTCTTGAGCTCATTCACCAACGTGGCAAGGCCCGAACCTCAGGAGACCAAATGCTAACGTCCAAGCTTGCTAAACAGTGCAGAGAAGCGATAAAAGCAGACCTCAAAAGACAGAAGAGCAGAAATACTGGAAGATGCAGCAGAAGCCGGGAAAAGCATTTGCACCGCCCCACCTGTCCTTCGCCAACTATAAGACAAAGATAACTGCCCTCCGATGCCCTGATGGATCTATCACATCTTCCAGAAAGGCAATGGAGAAGATTATCCAGGACTTCTACTCAGATCTCTTTGATAGCCACATCCACCTGCCCACATACCAAATTCCCCAGGATGGATATGTCATTCCCAACGTTCTCCCTTCTGAAATCTGACATGCTATCTCGTTGGTAAAGAAGGGAACAGCACCAGGCCCAGAAAAAGTCAGACCTGAACACCTGAAGAATCTGCCGTCGGTACTCATCAATACACTAGCTCGGCTCTTCACACTCTACCTGTCTGAATGCAAGGTGCCCTCCCAATGGAAAACCAGCAGGACAGTTCTACTGTTCAAGAAGGGAGACATTCAGGACATTGGCAACTATATCCCCATCTGCCTGTTGTCCGTCATTTACAATCTGTTTACACGAGTCATCCTGAACAGATTAGCAGACCACTAGATGAAGGACAACCATGTGAGCAAGCAGGCTTCCAGAAAGGATTCAGCACAATCGACCATATCCACACAGTAACCAAGCTCATCAAGGTTTGTAGGGAGGACAAGATGCCGCTCTGTCTCACGTTCATTGATTTACAGAAAGCCTTTGATTCTGTGGAGACTGAAGCAGTCATCGAAGCCCTAGCCAAACAGTGTGTTCAAACCCAATACATCAAGATCCTTCGTGAGCTGTATTACGGATTCACCACCAGGATCTCACCATTCTACAAAAAAATCGTGATCATTGATGTCAAAAGAGGGGTTTGACAGGGTATTACCATTTCACCAAAACTCTTTAGCGCCACCATCGAGAACATCATGCAACAATTAGAATGGGAAGGAATGGGAGTGAAGATAGATGGTCGGCAACTACACCACCTCCGCTTCGCTGATGACATCGTTCTAATAACACCAAATATTAGCCAAGCGGCACAAATTCTGGCTGACTTCGACCGAGTATGTGGAAAGATAGGTCTACAGCTGAATCTAAAGAAAACCACGTTTATGAAAAATGAACTAGTTCCAGAGGCCCCATTCACTCTCAATGGAACAAACATCTCTGAATGCAGCAGTTATGTGTACCTAGGTCGAGAAATCAGCATGGTGAACGACCTAAAACCTGAGCTGCGCAGGAGGAAGAGAGCGGCATGGAATGCCTTCAATGGTATCGAAGAAATATCTAAAAGGACAAAGAACCTCTGGCTCAGGGCACATCTCTTTGACTCCACCGTTCTCCCTGCATTAACATACAGGGAGACCTGGGCCCTACGAAAGCAGGATGAGAATGCTATTCAGATCTCCCAGAGAGGAATCAAAAGAGATCACCCCTCACTCAAGTGAGAGAAGGAATCCGGAGTTCTGACCTCTGTCGCTATTCCAGAATCAGAAATGCTGTCTCGTTTGCCTAGGCATCGAAAATCAGATGAGCTGGACATGTAATGCGATTTGGAGACAACTGCTGGACTAGAGCCATTACCAACTGGATCCCACGGGATGTCAAAAGATCACGTGGCCGCCCACCTACAAGATGGTCAGACTTCCTTGTCAAGACCCTGAAGGAACGGTTTGAGGCTCTTCATATTCCTGAATCAACCAGATGCCATTGGGTTACATTGGCATGTGATAGGGTCCAATGGAAATGTTACTGGCTCCCGCTCAAGCAAATCGATGAATAACGGGATTCAAGTGATCAAGTGATCAAGCTTGCTAGGCTCTGCCATGTGGGTGGTATACTCTCTGTAGTAGGCTCTCAGTTCATGCATTTACTGATGAGCCACAATGGGGGAGAGATCAGCTTTATCTCTTGGGTGGAGCTCTGACAAGCTGTGGAGTCCGGATGTTGAAAATGGTGGCCCTCGGGGCCAGAGCGATAGCCCAGCTGGTAGGGTGTTTGCCTTGCAGCCGCCGGCCTGTGCTGGCCTGGGTTCGATCCCTGGCATCCCATATGGTCCCCCCAATCACTGCCAGGAGTAACTCCTGAGTGCAGAGCCAGGAGAAACCCCTAACCCCTGAGCATTACTGGGTGTGACCCAAAAAGCAAAAAAAAAAAAAAAAAAAAAAAAAAAAAAGAAAATGGTGGCCCTCATGGTATGGGCGTTCCTCTGGCTTCTTGGGATGGCGGGCCAGGGCTAGAACTTGCCTTCCCTCCCAGGTGCCTCATGATCAGTTGACACAAATACATAGGCAGAGCTTCCACTGGCTCTGTCTGCTCAGCTGATCTTGAAGCATCCAGAAGCAAAGCTTGGTATTAATATTATTAATAGACGATAACGGTTAATGGAAATACATCACTACTCAAACCATATTTCCATTAAGAACTGTGTTATACTTTTAGGAGGCTACACACATACATACACACACATATATAAATACAAATATTTCTAGGATGATCTTAATATATAGATATATACTTCAATTGAGTTTAACTTTTTACTTCTTTTTCTACAATAACCCATCTGGTTAGCTGCCAAACTGGACTATTTTAGGCTATAAAATAGATTATATTTTATAATCTATTTTATAAAATATAATATAACATGGGAAATTAAAATTCTACTCTCCAATAAGTCTTTTCTTCTTTCAGTGTTATTTATTTATTGACAATAATAACAAAATTATTGATTTATACCTGCAGTGCTGGTATACCAGGCCCACCACCAGAGTGCCAGGATCTTTCTACTATTATCCCAAGGCCCCTCCTCACCAACATCCCGCCACATAAACCCTTAGTCACAGTCCTGTTGACTACATTCATTACATTTAATACCTCACTGGAGTGAAATCATCCAATTTTTTGTCTTTCTCTTTTTGAATTGTTTCATTCAGGGTAGCTTCCTCCAATTCCATTTGAATTGTAGCTAACTGAGATATTTCACCATTTTAGTTGAGCAATAGGATACATAAATGTATAATATATAATATATACAACAATTAAAATAAATAACAATTTAGCCACTCAATCGCAAGAAAAAATGTAGAGACGAATGGACACTTACTCAAAGATCACATCAAAATTGCTAATAAGAATACAAAAAATGTTCATCATCATTGATTACCAGGGAAATTCAAATCAAAACAATAGGGAAATATCATGTCACAACACTTGGGATTATCTACATCAAAAAAGTTAAAGAACTTGTGGTGATGTAGCAAAAACCTCAGATTCACTGCCTGTGGGACTGATGCTTGATATAGCTTCTTTGGTTTTTGCTAGTTTGGGTTCGTGTCTTGGTTTGGTGCCACGCCCAGTAGTATTCAGGGGTTACTCTTGGCTCAGTACTCAGGAATCATTCTTGGTTGACTCAGGGGACAATATGGGATGTTAGAGATTTAACCTAGATCTGCTGTGTGCAAGGTAAGCACCTTACCTGCTGTACTATCTCTATAGTCCCCCAACTCAGACTCTGGAAAAGTTTTGGAGACACTCAAAAATTTAAAAATAGAGCTTCCTGGGGCTGGAGCGATAGTCCTGTGGGTAGGGCATTTGCCTTGCATGTGGCTGGCCCATGCCGGCCCGGGTTCGATCCCTGGCATCCCATATGGTCCCCCGAGCACAGTCAGGAGTAATTCCTGAGTGCATAGCCAGGAGAAACCCCTGAGCATTGCCGAGTATGACCCAAAACGCAAAAAGAAAAAAAAATAGAGCTTCCATGCATCCCTTTAATTCCACTCTTAGTCACCTACTCTAAGAACTCAGAACTTTAAACAAAATGACATAAGCATGCCTATATTCTTTTTTATAAAAAAAACTCATTTTTGGGGGGAGGGGTCACATCCGGCAATGCTCAGGGGTTACTTCTGGCTCTGCACTCAGGAATTACTCCTAGCGGTGCTCAAGGATCAAATCCAGATCAGCCATATGGGATGACGGGATTGAACCCAGGGCGGCCAGGTGCAAGGCAAATGCCCTACCCACTGCACTATTGCTCCAGCCCTGCATGCCTATGTTCATCACTGCATTATTTCTAATAGCCAAAATACTGGAAATATCATTCTTATTGAGACAATATAACATAAATACTGAATCCACAGGAAATTCCTACTTCTTATTCTTTAGAATTTTATTTAACATTCTAATGACCTCTTTAATTTATATAATATAGACTTGTTATCTTATACAAACATAAAATTAAGTACAGTGGAATAATAGTGAACTTTTGCCATAAAAGTAAGTGCAGTGGAATAATAATGAACTTGCAAAAAGCAATAATTTTTATTTATTCGCCATGCTTTAGATGGTCATACTCTTGCATTCCATAAATTACATTTCATTAGAAATTTCATTTAAGATAAATATTATCATACTAAATGTTAGACCTCCCCATCATTTAAAAGAAAAAATAGAATCTATTTCAAAGACTGAGATGAATATTTTCCCAGTAGATAATTGTTTCATAGACAGCCTTAAAATATGATCCACAGAGAAAAATCACATTTTCCTTCCCTTTCAAAACATTAGAGGTATATCCCAGTCTCAGAGTTAGAACTTGATTGTGTATATACACAATCCAGAGTCTGGAGGACAAATGCAACAAATCTGGACATACTAATATTAAATTAATTCTTTTTTAGTGTATTGTTCTCCTAACAAAATTTATGGACTGAAGAAATGGCAGGAAATAGATGAAATACTGTTCTTAGATCTTACAATTCAATGGTAAATACTATTCAATCAATATTTGTTGGCTGAATCAGTGGATCCATGCAATGGAAGCTGGTGATAAACTTCATGAGGAGAAAGTTCAGACTGTGACCTAAGCCTGAAGGAGTAGAGCTTTAGGAATACTTGGTTTCAGGCCCACTTATCACACCCCACCTCTTCTTTTCTTACAACTGTACATAGAGCAAGCAGTAGAAGACTTTGTTTTTCTAGTTTGGTCAATATTAGAGGTGTTTACAAAAACATGAAGTCAATGTTCAGTTCTAGCCATGAAACTTGAGTTGTCTCTTTGTAACTATTACATTGCTGCTGATCATTTAGGTTTTTACAGCAGTTTTACTTTCCAAACTTGACAGAAATATTTTCCTTCTAATTTTTGGTGTTTGAACCACACCCAGTTTGTGCTCAGGGACTACTCCCAGCTCCTGGTTTGGGACTCAGTGCTGTGCTTTGAAGAATGTACAGTTCCAGGGATCAAACTGAACCTGCAGAATGCAAAAAAAAAAAAAAGCACTATTTCTTTGAGTTTTTTTCTTGGCCTCAGACAAAAACTCTTTAAAGTGAGAAATCTTCATTTCTGTTATCTTCTACAACTTACCAAATACTTCACAACTACTGAAATTTAACCAACTACAAATTGATTCCTTTCTTAAGAAACAGTCTCTCATCCAAACTACATTAGTACGCACTTTCCACATTCTCAACTGGCCATAATGTCTTGTGCTTTCTCCCAAAAGCAAAGATTCTTGGCTTCGTCTCATAACTACAACATAATAACTCATTCCGTTAATAATTATCATACTCTGCTGGGCAGATTGTACCAGATCCTGGAATGTAATCAATTAATATTGAGCACTGAGTGTTATTAGTATATGTTCTTGTTAATCAGGACTAGCATTTTCCCATCTGGAGGCCAACCTGTGCGCATTTTCTTAAATCTTTCTTTATCTTCCTTCCAAATTGGTTCTATGATATTAGAAATACGTTTTCAACCATGTAAATAGGTAGTATCCAAAAGCTTATTAATTCTTCCTTCATGAAAAATCATTAAGTTAAAAATAATATAATACTATTAATTATGTTTTGAGGACTGTATTTTTGCCTTAAAAAGTACAAAACAAAAAAAGAAACTAGGGATTTGCGACAGGCAACTCTGGTAAAACTTCAGATGTTTCCTAGGGCATTGTAATTAAATAGTACTTAGAGACTCTGATTTGGGTTTGGTCTGTTGTTCTTTCTTGCAAAGCCCAAAACCTTCTGGCTCCCAAAACTGGCAGGGCTGCCCATGCTTTTAAGCCTTCTATCAGATTACCAGGCTTATGTGATGTTGTTCACAAAGCTGGATAGCGTTTAGAGCAGTGTGTATCCCATACAAAGGATCTCATAAATAACTAGGGCTAGAGGCACTATTGGAAGGCAACCTCCTTTTCATTCTTACTGAAAGGTGGCCCTGGTTTAGTACAGATATGGTTTACAGGGATAGGAGGGAAGTAAAATAAAGGCAAAATTAAATAAAAACACCTCTGTTATCATCTGGTTAAGTGGTAGAATGTTCAGACAAATGCAAGAAGTTCAAGGAAATTTTTTAGCTTAATCTTGAAGGCAAGTGATTTACTTTATACTATTTGAAGCCATTTTATTTTATTTTTATACAGCTGAACAGCCTGTTTTCCTGTCCTCACTGATGCACAAAATATCTTGTCTAAAAGACACTAAGAAGAGGAAAAACATAGATGAAAGAAAAGGCAGGAGAGATTTCCATGCAAAGCAAGCACAATCCACTAAATCTAGTCAATGCTCAGAAATGAGATGCAGGAAATAAGGGAACCCCCTCAAAGAAAATGTATGCTTAGACATGGCTTTACTTATTGTTTGTAGATCTATATAGCAGTAATGTGTCATACAAAGAAAATAAAAACCTAAATTCTCGGTCCCTGAGAGTCAAAGAGCAGGTGTCTCTTAGGGGAACACATTCCTGGGGAAATGGACATTCTGTGACAGCCTTGAAGGAAGAGCATTTGGTCATCTGGCTCATCTAGTAACACTAAGTACACCCTTTCCAGTAAACCCTTCCATTGTGAAGCCTCTGTGCTGTTTCTCTTACACTGAAGTAGAAGCAAGCACTTAACCTTTTATGTTTTGAAACTCGAAGGCTCTAAGGCAGACTTCCATTTCAGGGTTCAGCCTCCAAATTAACTTTCCTATATTAGAAAGATAAACAGGCAGGTGCAGCTCTAAATGTGCCCTTCTGCTAGTCATTTAGAGAAGAACACATTCTATTAATCCAAATGTTCTTGCTCTTTCTCTAGGAAGAATACACAGAAAGAAGTATTTTGAAAGTGAACCCCTATGTTGTTGCATATGTAATCAATGAACAGAGAGAGAGAGAGAGAGGAAGAAGCATAGATATCCATCTTCAATTTGATGATTTTTAACTCTCAGACTATTTACAACTGAAGTGTGCTACTCACATCATGCTTAATTCTCTCTCCTTACATCTGTAAATCAGTCAAAAGTTTAGAAATAAATAGATGCACAATAAGATGAAAACTACACATGTAAGCACAGTTACTATTTATTTAAATAATCTGAAAAGTAATTTCCTGTGTTGATTTCTTTTATAGAAATCAAAAAGCAGTTTCATTTTAATTCAATATCTCTAAGTGCCTCATAGCTATTACAATTATTTTTTTCTATTATTCTGCAGATTATATATAAATCTCAGGAGCATAGCACTCAAGAGCTTCTAGGGCCTGGCTCCAAATTAAATTCTTTCTCCACAAACCCCTATTTCCCTTTACTCCTTACTTTACATTCCCTCACAATATATATACACATGCACTCAAACACACATTATCACACATTCATGGAAACATACTCATACTCTCACATACACACGTGTAGCAGCCTACTCATGATTTTTTTAGCAATGACCTTATTCAAGTCATCTTTTACATGAACAATGCCACACCTCTTCTGCCCTTCTGGTAGACTTTCCAAAATCCCATGCCTTCATCAGTGACTAATAGATCATTTTCTTTGGTAGAGACTTTTCAAGCTGTCTATCTCCAAATGTCATTTTAAGTTCTTTTGATTTAATTTTGCACACTCATATACTTCTTGGAAAATTCCGTTTCCACTCTTTTTAGTGTTTGTGTGTTTGCATGTGTAGTCTATCACTAAACAACAGCAATAGAAAAAAACAGTAATAATCACATTAGATTACATGAAAATGGAAATAATTTAATAATCTACTTTGAATATCTTCAGTACTGTGAGTATAACGGAATATTAGTAAATTCAAATTATTGGAGTCTTTTCATCTAAGTTCATAATAAGCCAACAAGAACACTAGAAAGCTTTACAGTCCCTGTCTTAAGGCCACACTACAACAAAATTAATGGAAAATGCAAACAAATATCATCATTTACATTTGTTTCATTGAAAAAATAACTGTCCTGGTATTTTCAGGTATTTCAGTAAGGCAGCGGGTCCTTCTCCAGCATGATACAGAGATTTCCACACAAAATAAGAAAACTATCTCTCTCCACTATGCCCTGGGGAAGACCTTTTTATAAAACCCCTCTCCCATGACACACAAGTCTCTTCATCACACACTCTAACTCAGTAAATCCAGGGCTTGGGTTTGATTATGGAGAAAGAGTCAACTTGTCAGTGGTAGTGCACAGATATCAATTCTCTTCTTCACTGAATAAAATAGATATTAGATCGGTTAAAAATAGTGAGATGAAATAGGAGACATAAATCTCAGATGTTATCTGTCTTTGTTTATTTTCCATTTATTACCCTAAGAGATTGTGTCATTTTAAAAGTCAGGTCTATGTTTCTCCACAAAACAGGACTGCTTCTCCACAAAAGTCAGGACTGCTTCTCCACAAAAATCAAAATTTTATTTCATTTCCTCAAGCTTCTATTTTTTTTTCATTTTTTATTATATCCCCATGAGATATATTTTTTAATTTCTTAATTCTGGCTTTTCTAGGGGCTAGTGTTATAATAGAGATAAGAATTGTATATTCCTAGAGAAATAATTATACTATCTAGCCTGCCAAAAATGCTTGATTAAAAAGTTTGATAACTTATGTATTTAAATAACATTAAAAATTTCAATCATAATTTTATGAACATTTATTCTATTATTTTAAGTAAAGGTAGCATTATCATTGACCAAACAAAACAGAATGAAATGTATTCCTTCTAATTAGCTTCAACAAACCTGACAGAGCATATAGTCACTGTCACCATGACCACACCAAGATCTGGAATACGTACATAACGGGAGAAGTAAGCACAGAACCTGCATTAGATGGAGCTATATTATAATGGGAGAGAAATGCAACAATTCTAAAAAGCAACAGGAAAATCATGATAGTTATGCCATAATTCCTGTTTAAAGACTTGCATCTATTTAGCATGATTGGTATATTAGAGAGCAAGTTGAGCATAAGGAGCATAAGGCAAATTTTGTTTTTCTACTGTGCATTATCATCTGTGAGAAATGATTGGTGAACAAAGGAAACCCGCATAGAGCTGAGCCAGGCCAACTCAGACAACAAATGCATATACAAGCACACCTTGAGGGTCTCCCCACCAGCTGCCCACCATAGTGAACACTGGAGTATCCTTCCATCTGACACATCTTCCACCCCCACTGAACAACACACATGCCCTCAACTCCATTTCCACATTGAAAAAAATAATGCATCATTATCATAGCACTTATTTGTATCTCTTAAATATTAACCCCTGCAAGGCAAGCTAGAATTTTCACTAGGTTTCTTTTTGTCAAATGAATAGCCATTGATAAGTTTCAAGTCTTGTTACATGACACCTTTCTTCCCACAAACCTATGTGTTCAGTATTTTCTTTGGCACACACACAAACACATACACACAAATGCATGATGCAACTAGCGTATTCATAAGGGCCTGACATGGAAGAGGTTGTAAAACAATAACAATACTTACATGAGCAGGCTGGTAAGACCTTTCTCAAAACGTCAATTTGAACAAGAACCTGGGCTTGGAATGTTGGGTGTCTATGAAAAATCATGCAAGCCCTGATCAAGTCTGAGGCAGGAAGAGATCAATGCAGATAGGAAAGCTGCACCATGGAGAAGAAGCCAAGAGGAATACAGTCTCAAGAGGACTAGGGACCAAGTCCTGACTGTGTGGCACTAAAAGCCTCAGCAAAGAACACAAACATCACACTATGAGCAGCTCTCAAGGGCTCTACACAAGAGTGTAGCAATAAGGTAAACCTATTTGTTCAGATACTCTCATGCCATGTGGAAAACACATTGAAAAGAAAATTAAATGGGGTCCCGAAGTCCAGTAGAACTCTGTCAGAAGAGGATGAAAGAAAGATGATTTTTTTTCTTGGATAGTTGATGACAACAATTATAGACCTCATTTCCATGACCTGATGGAATGGTCTGAGGCTCTTTATGTTCCTGGAGCAAGCAGGTTCCCTTGGGCTCTACTAGCATGAGACAGGACATATGGAGATGTTACTGGTGCCCGCTCGAGCAAATCGAAGATAAACGGGAAGACAGTGATACAGACAGTGAGTTGATGATATGTTCCAGAAGTGGAACAAATAAGGTCTTCTGAATGATGGAAGATGATGACAATAGAAAGGGGGAAACCAAGGATGCAAGAATTGCTTTATTATCATTCGTGATAGTTGTCATCATCCTCACTACCAGGTTTTTCTGCCCAGATAATTTGAGCATTTGTTCTCTTCTTTAACTTCATAAACTCTTTCCTTTTTAGGCACAGAGAGAAGTCATTTGAATTGTTATATCTACAGAGTAGTGGAGCGAAATTGAAAATCCACCATCCTTCTGCCTTTTATGTACACACAAACACACACACACAGACACAATGAGAAGACTATGCAGCAAACTGTCAAAAATAACTTTTTTTCCATCCTATTGTGGCATAGACAGTGCTTAAATAATTGAGCACCCCCTCATTTGCATCCTGGGCACCCCCTCAACTGACCAGTCAGACTTAGCCATCCTGCTAGGAGTAATCAAATCATGCTTGCAGGCTGCCCCATCTAGCAGCCAGGGAGCTAAATAAGCTGTAAAAAGAGCACAGAAAAACAAAGGACAAGAATGTCCACGTTCAAGTTCTCAGAAAAATATGAAAGAAAAGTAGATATGTCACTAGCATTTTTCTGAATATTTACTTATAATTGTAAATATTCTAGCTTCTAATAGATATCTAATAGACACTTTTTTGTGACTTTCCTCTCTTATCCAAATAAAATGTTCTCTTCTGGTTTCCCAGATACAGTCACTGAACAAATTTTGGTAATTCTAAGGAAAAAGAGTTGAGAATTTTTTAAATGGGCCTCCTTATATGTGAGGAAAATGCTTAGCAGAGAAGTTAGTATGAAATCACGGGTACTTCTGGGACTCTGACAGCCCGTCTATTTCTCCAAACTGACATAGCTTCAAGATTAGTCACATCCCTTTATTACTATCTCTATATCCACTTGGCAAACATTAACTTTGTACTAATTTACCAATCTGGTAGGAGGGAAAGCAAAGCCAGTAGATAAATTTCCCAGAGAAAGTCCAAAAGGGCAGCATATGCAAGTCTCTGTCTCTCCCCACCCCTAAAAAGATGTTCCTCCTACAAGCCAGTATCATGCAAAGAGAAGAATGAAAAATAATCATGAAGTATTTTAAAATAATAACTATGAGAGCTTGAAAGATAGTAGAAATGTGAATTATTCTCACATTTGAAGTGATTATTGCCACCCCTCATAGATCTGCTTGCCACGGAGGACTTTGTTTAGAGGAACAATACTTGGCAAGAAAGACAAATAATGGGCAGTAAGTGGGTCCAGCCAGGGAGTTCTAAAGTCCAGGAAGAGCAGTTGAACAATGGATGCCGGCATAGACCTTTCCTAACACATGTCCACTGGGCCCATGCCATGCTGATCGTGCTATGGCTCACCACAGAAGGAAAGAGATCCACTAAATGGTGCAAGCACACGGCCTGGCCCATCTGTCAGAAACATTAGGTCCAAAGGCCACAGGTGCAGGCAGCACTAAAAAGTAAAAATTATACTTGGGCAGAGGCCATTGATGGAACAGGAAGAAGTAAAATCTAGGATTGGTTTCCAATCAATAAATGGACTAACAACAGTCTATTCATCTTTTAGCACCTGTTGTTTCTTCCTTTCTCTGGTTCACCATGAATAAAACAGTTTTATTGATAAAAGATGCTGTGTGTACCCAGGACCAGCCTTTTGCCTATTGTGAACCAGACAAAGTTTGTTTGGTGCCCTCCCCAGCCAGCTGGCCAGAGCTGCTGCCTTTCTGTCCCTGCAGGTGTCAGGGCTCACTTCTTGTGGCTAAAACCATGTTTCATTGGAGCCTTCCCTCATTTCCTAATTCATAAATGTGTCCTTAACACCCAGAGACAAGAGCACTCCGATGAGCAAGAACAGAAAGGTGAACTAGCTATGAAATTCTGCCATCACCAGTGCTGCTAACTTGGTAGTGAGTGATGCATGGGGTAAGCAAAGTAGAGATATTTTCATAGTCAAATAGAAGTGCAATAAAAGGGCCATAAAACAATGAAGGAAGGGTAAATAAAAGTTGATTCCATATGGTGAGATTTCTTTTTTGCTTTTTGTTTTTTGGTCACACCCGGCAATACTCAGGGGTTTCTCCTGGCTCTGCACTCAGGAATTACTCCTGGCGGTGCTCGTGGGACTATATGGGATGCCGGGATCAAACCCCGGCCAGCACAGGCCAGCCACATGCAAGGCAAATGCCCTGCCCGCTGGACTATCGCTCTGGCCCCCCATATGGTGAGATTTAAAAGGTAGAAATTAAACTATGACTAGGGAATATGTAGAATTAAACTGTGATGAGAATGAAAGACTGGGAAGGATTTGAATTAAAAAAAGGGAAGGAAGGCAGTTTGTCCAGTGGAAGAAAGGGAGAAAGAAAGTTGTGAAATTTAAAGGACTTAAATTCTAGTCATCCTTTATTTTGTGGTCAGTAGCTTCTAAGTTTTATGTAGTCACATTTGTTTATATTTAGTTCTGTTTACTTAGCCAATGGCATTGAATCCTTGAAGATATCACTTAAAAAATTTTTTATTATAGCACTCTGAGATATAATAATAGAATTATAGAATAAACAGACATAGCGAAAATATTTGCCAAACACTAATTCAACAAAGAGTTAATATTCAAGGTATAAACAACACTGTCAAAATATGAGATGAAGAGATGAACTGAAACTTCATCCAAGAAGACATGAACATGACCAAGAAGTATATACGTTTTTTTTTGTATCTCTTTTCATCATGGAAAAACAAATCAAACCCTACAATGATATATCATCTTACACTGTTTGGGAAAACAATATGAATACCTCTTTTAAAAAAATAGAAAAATAATTCCCAACTATGACTTGAGCTTCCAAATCACCTAGCAATTCCACTTCTTGGCATCTACCCTAGAACCTGAACTCTTGATTTAGTAAAGACATTTGCATGACTATATAGGTTGCAGAATTATTCACAATAGCCAGAATTATTTACAGTGAAATACTACTGTAAGTAAAATAAGGAATTTGCTAATATATGAATGGATTTCAAGAGTATCATGCTGAATGAAGTCAGTCATAAAGAGAGAGACGTTTACAGAATTATATCACTTATATGTGGGATATAAAGGAAAAACAAATTTCAAAGGCAACCGACACTGAGAACCGATGCACAGTAGAAATCCTCCATCTACGGGGGCTGGGGTGGGAGGAAAGGAAGGAGGAGAAATGGACAGTAATGGAGGAAAGTGAACACTTTGGTAGAGGATGGGGTGCTGAAATGTTTTATGCATGAAATCCCACCATTTACAGTATTGTAAACCATAGTCCCATAATAAAATTTGGAATGTAATGTAAAGGTCAACTAAGCTCAGCTAACAAAAACATTACTACAGAAGGCTTAACTAGCAACAGCAAGTTAGTAAACCCTCAGACAAGGACTAATGTACCCATGAAGAAATACAAACAATTTTCAAAATTTTCTTTTACTGAAGCATTTTTCAGTAGAATGATTATTTTGTAATCATTTCATTACAAAATAAATTATTTTGGGCCTAATATGTGGGCAGGCTTGAGAGGGGGTGAGAAAATGGTTACAATTGTGGAGGAAAGGTTACAGCGGTGGTGGAATTGGTGTTAGAATATTGAATGCCTGTAAAAAAGCATCGTGAACAACTTTGCAAACCTGGTGTTTAAATAAAGTGGGGAAGGTGTAAGAGAAGGAAGAGAGAGAGACAAGAGATAAAGAACCTGTCATAAATGCAGGCTAGAGGAGGGGTGAGGAATTGGGGTCATTGGTGGTGGTAAATGGGCACTGGTGGAGAGATGGATGTGGGAACACTGTATGACTGAAACCCAAACATGAACATCTTTGTAATTGTATATCTCAAAGTGGTATAATAAAATATTTAAATAAAAAATAAAGGTCTTAAATTGTGGTAGGGAGGTATTTTTTTAATTCTGTATCCACCAATGAATAGCTGTTTAGAGTCATAAAATTAATTAGGATTAATTACCCTTTCTGAGCACTGATTTTTATCATCTCCACAATTAAGATACAAGCAACACATATTACTGAGAAACTTTTTTTTTAATTTTTTTATTTTTACAATTACAAAGATATGCAATTAAAAAGTTCATATTTGGGTTTTGGTCATACAGTGTTCCAGCACCCATCCCGCCACCAGTGCCCATCTCCCACCACCAACGTCCCCGGTTCCCCCCCCCCTCCCCCAGCCCTCCTCCATGGCAGGTTCTTTATTTCTTTCCGTTTCTCTCTCTTTCTCTTTTCCTTTCCCTCCAGACTATGGATTACAGAACATACATTAAAGGGTTGTCATGTGTATCTTTTTGCCTCTATTTAATGCTCAGTTCTAGGTTGGCATTAGTACCCTCGACAATTGTTAGCACATTGTTCCATTTTCTGTCTTACCTAGTCTCTGACTCCCACACGTTTGTGATAATTTCCAACTTTGACAAGACCTCCTGATATATGTTTCACTTGACCTTGGATATTGGTATCATAATATGTACATATATTTATGTTATGCAGATAAATGCAGTCATTCTGTATCTGTCTCTCTCCTTCTGGCTAATTTCGCTCAGCATAATCTTCTCTATGAGTCAAATTTTGTGTGTGGTATTGAGCGTATAACTGAGTTAAGAAGACCTACCTCAGATGACATTGCTAGAATTAAAACACATATGTGTGAAGCACTTAGCACATTGTCCAATAAGTAGTAGTTTAAATCAATAGTTGATGGGGCTTATGAAGGTTTGGGTGGTGATAATGGTGGAAAGGAAGTGTTGAAGTAGGTGGAGGCAGTGAGAATGATGATGGTGATGGTGGTCAGCTTGGTGTTGAAGGTGCTTAAGTGGATGATGATGATGATATTGGGTAAGATAATAAAGTTTGGTGGAGGAGGTGGTTATAGTGGAGGCAATGATGATAAATTTATGATGGTGGTAATGGTGAGTGTGATATGGTGCTCATGGAATTGATAAGGATGCATGTGGTAGTGGAGATGGCAGTGGTGGAGCTGGTTGTTGTGAAGATAGGGATAATGTTGGAGGACATGTTTAGCTAATCTGGGAGTTTTGTTGTTTTGCTCACTCCCAGCTTAAATTTATTTAAGCCAAGGTTCATTCTAATGAGATCTCTCTTCTATGTAAACACTGCTAGAGGGTGTGGCAGTTACAGAAGTCACCTTGATTGAATAACTTCTGACTTATACATCTACTAAGACTTCTATGTTTTCTAGATTGGGCACAGCTCCTCTTTATACCCACTGCACCCAACGTGGGACAGTTAGAACTTACCAGGAGACTAACACCCTGGCTACGCTGAGACTAAAGGAAGACTATAGGAAGGATCATACTAGTTTGCTCTAAGCAGGTGAGTATGACCCTTTCAGTACATGAGAACAAGGTACTCAGAATCACACTGGTGCAGATAATAATAAGGACCTTGTGGGTACCATCTAGATTACATGAAGCTCATGAAGTTAAGATGTATCACTTTATATCAGCCCCTCTCTCCAGTGTTTTACATAAGAGATAATCTCGGGATTAGTCCTTGGTGTAACCTTTGTTTATACCTGCAATAGGGTGTGGCACTACACTCTGTTTAGGGTTCTTTGTTGGCATGACAACCTCCCGATTGGATTACTTTGGTGTATATAAGGGGCTGACTTGAGGCCCCTTCACCTTTTGCCTTTTGGTTCCTCAGCCTTCAGCTTTTGGCTCCTGCGGCTTTTGGCTTTTGGCTTTGGCCTTTTGCTCTTTGGCCTTTTGCTCCTTCTGGGTAGGACTCAGCTCGGGTGACATCCTCTCTCTTTGGTGGGAGACTTAGGCTCTTTTGTATGGTCTAAGTTCGGACCAGAGCTAAAGTTTGTTTATTATATTGGAGTGCTGTGGAAGAGCTTTTGTACTATTAAAAGCCATTTTTGGAACTGCACCAGACTCGTGAGTTTTCATCTTTCTCCCGCGTCCTCGGAGGTAGAAGACAACCTCTGTCCTGACACTGTCGGGGACCCCGCGGAGTTCCCGACAGGATAATAGGGGGTTAGATGAGAAGAAAGCACTATCAATGATGAGATATCTGCCCCGTGCTGAAAGAAGAGTTCATGTGGCATGAAGTTAGCAAGTGAGATACTTGTCAAGAGTTTAAGAATTGAGTGACATAGAGGGACACAGAGGGAATAACTGTGGTACAGAATCAATGGCCTTAATAACACAGACTCAAATCTCATACGGAATTGACTTTGTGTGCACAAATTTTTGAACAGACACAAAACCCTCCCTCCTGAGTCAGACCTGTAACGCCACTTCCTGTCCACTCCCAAGGCCAGCTGTCTTCTGCAACACAGACACCTTTTAAAATGGACTCTAGCTCCCACAGCCACCATGTCAACTCAGTCACCAGCCTCACTCTACAGATTCATGACAGAATCTCTGAGGAGATGGAAACCAGGCCAGTAATATTCATGAGTACACTGGTCTCCAGGCTGAAAACTCTGCCGCACCTTGAAGAGGGATCAGCCTGAAACCTCACTCTGCCAAAGCCCTGGCAGCTACACCCATCCACAGTTGTTGCCCATGCCAACGACCCCATTCCGTGACTTTACAATAAATGTCTGCAGACACCGAGCCAAGAAAACTCCAGGTATACTGGTTTATAGGCTGAGAACTCTGGGGCCTTCTTACAGTTAGCTTGGGCAGACTCCCGCACTCCAAATCTCATACTTTAGGAGGCCCCTGTAGGCACACCTACCTCCCTCAGCAGTCCCCTTGTCAACACAGCCACAGGCTTGTTTCTACAGGTCCTGAAACTTCTAGACTACATTTAATCTAGGTATCTATACACCTCCAAATCACACAATACTGACATCCCAGCAAGAGTAACCAACTTAGATGGGAAACTATCATAGATACCAACTAAGGCCAGTGAACAAGAACATTAACAGTAAAGACTCTACTGGCCATGAATAGCCTTAGTAAATCCTTAGAAAAGGGCTTAAGGACTCGTGGTGAGATATAACAAAATTCAAAAATTTTCTTTTACTAATATTAATATTTTTGATAACTCCATTAGCTATCTAGTTGTAATAAACATTATATAATAAATTATTGGGTGCCTGATAAGGAGTGATTTGGAATATGGGACAATGTGGAAGGGAAGGTCACTCTGGTGGTGGGATTGGTATTGAAACATTGAATGCCCATAACAGGTATATTATGAACAATTTTGTAACCATGGTGTCTAAATAAAGCAATAATTAACTAATAATTAAAATAGATTCAAAATGATTCAGGACAGGAAGGTATTGAGAATAAAATGTCTTCTCTGTTGTTTTGGAGAAATACAACCAGAATTGTGACCCAGGCTTTTCAGGTCTGCCACAAGAAGAAGGAAATTTAGACAAGAAAACTGTGTTGGGTAGGACCCCAGTTTGAGGATAATAATTCTAAACAGAGATATCATTTCCTTGTGGAATGTGATATCTCTGAGTCCATAGTGTCAAAATTAAACTTAATTGTGTTTAAAATATTTTTAGTCACACCTAGTGAAGCTTGTGGTTTACTCCTAACTCTGCGCTTATGAATCATCCTGCCAGTGCTCGAGGGATCATATAGGATTCAGGGATCAAACCCATGCTACAATTAGACCTCATTCCCATGACCTGATGGAATGGTTTGGGCTCTTTATGTTCCTGGAGTGAGCAGATACCCTTGGACAGGACGTATGGAGAGGTTACTGGTGCCCATTCAAGCAAATTGATAAACAACGGGATGACAAGTGGCAAGTGATACAAGTGATGTTTTTATATAACATGCAAGAATTTCTTGACTTGGAAAAGTCTCTGGCACATATCCAAAAAGAGCAAGAATAACAAGTGCTGGCATGGATGTGGGGAAAAGGGGACACTCATCCATTGTTGGTGGGAATGCCGGCTGGTACAGCCTTTCTGGAAAACAATATGGACATTCCTACAAAGACTAGAAATTGAACTCCCATTTGACCCAGCCATACCACTCCGGGGGAATATACTCTGGGAAGCCAAAAACATGCAGGGGAAACACCATCCCTACTTTTATGTACTTAGCAGCATTATTCACAATAGCCAGAATCTGGAAACAACCAGAGTGCCCAAGAATCGATGACTGGATAAAGAAGCTTTGGTACATCTACACAATGGAATACTACATAGCTGTTAGGAAAAATGAAGCTATGAAATTTTCCTCTAAATGGATGGACATGGAGAAGATTATGTTGAGTGAAATTAGGCAGAAGGAGAGAGACAGATACAGAATGACTGCATTGATTTTCATGACATAAATATATATGTACATATTATGATAGCAATATCCAAGGTCAAGGGAAACACATATCACGAGGTCTTGTCAAAGGTGGAAATTATCACAAACGTGTGGGAGTCAGAGGCTAGGTAAGACAGAAAATGGAATAGGGTGCTAACAATTGTCGAAAGTACTAATACCAACCTAGAACTAAGCATTAAATACAGGCAAAAGATACACATGACAACCCTTTAATGTATGTTCTGTAATCCACAATCTGTAAGGGAAGGAAAAGAGAAAGAAATAGAAAGGGAAAGAAATAAATAACCTGCCATGGAGGCGGGCTGGGGAGGGGAGGGAACCGGACACATTGGTGGTGGGAGATGGGCACTGGTGGAGGGATGGGTGCTGGAACACTGTTTGACCAAAACCCAAATATGAACATCTTTGTAATTGTATATCTCACGGTGGTATAATAAAATACTTATTTTTAAAACGTCTCTAAACAGCCCTACATCAGGTATTTCCCTTGGGATGCAAAATTTAATCAAAAATTTTATTAGGAGAAATGGACAATTAGAATTTTATCTAGTAAAAGTGAAGATTCCACAATAAAAATAGTGGTGCTAAGGAGCTGGAGCAATAGTCCAACAGGGAGGGCATTTGCCTTGCATGCAGCTGACCTGGGATGTCCATATGCTCCTCTGAGCACTGCCAAGAGTAATTCCTGAATGCAGAGCCAGGAGTAACCCCTGTGCATTGCTGGGTGTGACCCAAAAAAGCAAAAAAAAAAAAAAAGATGGGGTGGAAGAAAGTACAGCAGGTAGGTGCTTGCCTTGCATGCAGCTTACACAGGTTGGATCCTCGGCATCTCATATGGTTTCCTGAGCACTACCTGCAGTAATTAATGAGCACATTGCCAGGAGTAACCCCTGAGCATATATGGGTGTGGTCCAAAAGCAAAATGAGAGAAGTCATATTACAGTGGCTGTGTGACCAATGAGAAGGGCCCATATGAAGGAGGGACATACCAGGCAAAGAAGGAACCCCACACCAAGTGCAGTGGACCCTGAATACCCATACTCAGGAATAGGTGTGACTGAGATGGAAGTATTCCCTACAAAACTGGAATTGGGGTGGGAGAGGATTCAAGGAAACCTCAATCAGCCAAAGAATTATTTATGGAAACAGAAAAAATTCATAAAAATTATGAGATGTTTATAAAAATTCGAATATACACAAAAATACTGAATACAATTAACCACTAAAGTAGAAGCACAGAAAATGGGCACAAGCAAAAAATACAATGACAACCAAAATTCCAGTTCAGTATGATTTTAAGATTTGAATAAAATGATTATATCTTAGTAAATTACAAATAATAAGACACAAAGGACAGACACCAAAGGTTGACAAGGGTACAGAGGCTTCCCTTCTAGAAGATACCGAACATAGTAACTTTTAGAAAGCCTTTAGTTTAACACAACTCACTTCACTTAATGCTACAGTATACATATGTACATATATATGTATACTGTAGCCATATATATATACATATATATGTATATATCTTTAAATAATGGTTTGTTTATAGATCTTACTCATATGATCACTTTGATTTATTTGTCCTGAACAGGACCTTTGATTGCTTTTTCAAAAATGTTAAAGCAATCTTTCCCTTTTGTTTTCACAATCACAAGATTGTGTGAATTTTAAATGTTAGCATTTTGATTCAACCTCATATTTCCAAGTGTAGCTCTTGTCTGAGACTTTTATTCTTCCCTCAACGATTCTGGCACAGATCCATGAGTAATTCCTGTAGGATGTGGCCCCAAAACAATACAACAAAACTAAATGGAACACACCATCCTCTAACACATCTCACTGAGAAAATTCACTGGAGAAAACAGGGATCAAATCAGGAAAGTTCTAGTCTGTGGAATGCAAATCTGCTGACAGAAGAGCTTCCTTTGACAGGGGAGAAACAGAGACTGAAAAGAATAAAGGAACCAAAAGTTCCAATTGGACAGAAAACAGCAGCCTAGGGTGGGAGAAAACTAAATATAAAAAACTCATGGATCATAAGTTTCATACCAGTACTTGTTAAGCAGTAACATCCAGACTTCCCTCTCATCAGAATTCCATCCAGCAGACAAGCCTATCACAGCCTGGATCATCGACAGCCACCTTGCAGCAGTTTTTTTTTTTTTTCAATCCGGCCCAGGTGTGCTGATCCAGAGACTCACAGACATGGGGCAGAGCTGCTACTGGCTCTCCCTGTGCCCAGCCGCTCACGAGGTGCCCGGGAGGGATGGTGGCTTCAAGCCCTGGCCCACCACCCCAGCAGAGCCTCGCAACAAGCCAGACAAACGCCCCCACTCCATGAGAGCTGCCATTTTCCACATCCGGACCTCCCTCTCATCAGAACTCTATCCAGCAGACGAGCCTATCACTGCCCGGCTTGCGTGGCCGCTTGGGACCACATGGTTCATCAATAAATGCTGTACTTAGAGGTGACTACAAGAGTATGCCCCCCGTGCGGCAAGCCTAGCAAGCTGCCCGTGTCATATTTGATATGCTAAATACCAGTAACAATTATGTTAGGTCATTCCCTATGACCTAATATAATGGTTTGAGGCTCTTTATGTTCCTGGAGGCGAGCAGATGCCCTTGGGCTCTACTAGCATGAGACAGGACATATGGAGATGTTACTGGAGCCCGCTCAAGCAAATTGATGATGAGCGGGAAGATAGTGATAGTGATAGTGACTTGTTAAGCAGAAGACAGGCCTGGGTCTCAGCACAGACTCCAGTAGCAATTCATAAGTGAACCATGCCCAGTAGAGCTGCATTCTCTGCTCTGCCCCAATCGGCTTGACTCCTGAGTTTTTGAAACTCTGTCCCAGCACAAAATAGTCTCACTAAGAAATAAGGCTTTGCACAGAATTCAGTTTTGTACTTGGTCACTGACAGTTACAGTCTCAAGGTTTCCTAAGTGTCTTCTAGGGTGGTATGGCCATGGCCAAAAGCAGCCTTTCTGGGTTAGAGCTGAGCACCTCTGAGCAGGGTCACTCCCCTTTCCTGCCCAAAAGGATGTCACACTCACAACTCCACCTTACAGGATCAATCTCATTGCCACCCTAACAGATTCATAAAAGTTTCAGTCTTGTGCCCAATTGTATCAGAAAAAAAGAGCATAAAAGATTAATGGCCGGAGACATGAGCATGAGACAAAGGCACGAGACAGCATAGCTGCTCCCCTGTCATCCCAGGCCATGGCGGGGAGCAGCCATTCCTATGAGGACCCTACCTGGAAACTACCATGCCAGAGACAAAAGTGGGGCAATGCTTTGGGAGTGAGCCCCACCTTTCAGGCAGTGGTGCATAACAGCCACCCAAAACTGATGCTGGCAAATGAAAACAACAACAAACAACAAACAAACTCTTCACTATACAAATATAAGCTAGCTAATCATCAGAGATCTGATACATGACTGCAATCTTCAGTCACCACCCAGGTCTGTCAGACTGTGAGACCTCATCACAGACCAGACACCAGCAACTGTGACCTGTAGCCAGTGCTCAGGCTGACCAGGTCTTGGTGCTATAGCAGCTATAGGATATGGTGCTACACTGTTATCATTCAAGGGCACAAAAATTAGAGCCAGGGCACCAGATTGGTCTTTCAAGCTTTTAAGAAATCCTCATAAGGGACTAGTTTGCCAAAAAATAGTTGGAAATAGTACTGCTAAACTAGAACTGAGTATTGAAAGTAGATAAAGGTATATACATGAGAATCACTCAGTGAATGTACTGCGTACCACAATGCACAAAAGGAGAGAGAGAGAGAGAGAGAGAGAGAGAGAGAGAAAGTAAGAGAGAGAGAAGAAGTGCCGGCAGGCTGGAGGGGAGGGAATCTGGGGACATTAGTGTTGAGAAATGTGCACTGGTGGAGGGATGGGTGCTGGAACACTGTATGACTGAAACCCAATCATGAACAGCTTTGTAATTGTCTCACAGTGATATAATAAAAAATCTTAAAAAGGAAAAAAAGAAATCCTCATAAGGCATTTGTGCCTGCCAGAAATCAGTAGAATCATCAGCAATATCTTGACACTATGAATAAAAGCAGATAATTGCTCAAACACATAGAACTCTACCATAGTTTCCATGAGGCATCAGGAAGCATTAAAAAAAAAACGAAGGCATCTACATCAAAACAGGAGGACAGACACCCAGGAACATCTTCATAGTGCCTGAGAATGACTCCAGAGTAACAATACGCTAGATGTTTACTGAACTGAAGAAATTATTGGAAGAGAAATTTTAAAAGCTCAAAGAAATACTAAAAGCTTTATTGAAACAGAACTGAAGGGACTAAAGAATAAAGTAACAGTACTCAGTAGCAGACTGGAAATGGAATCAATGACCTTGAGGCAACAACAGAAGATCATCAACAAAGGAGAGACAAGAGAAAAGAGATTGTAAAATAATAAAGAAAATTTAAGCTATTGAGTGAGCAACCTCCTATCATGGGAATTCCAGGAGAGACAGAGAGACAGGAAGAAATATTAGTGGAAGAATAACACCTTAGGAATGTCCCTATTTCCAAGAAACGGGCAAGTGTTTCTTGATACACAGGACACAGTCCTGATCCACAGGACACAAAGAACATCAAACAAAATAAATCCAAAAAAAAACCACCACCAAGACACATTTTAATCGAAATGGCAAGAACCAAAGAGAAAATCCTTTAAGTGTCAAGGCAAAGATTAAACCTCAGATACAAGGGGGCAACTTAAAATTCACATCAGAGTTCTCAAATGAAACTCTACAAGTGTGAAGACAATGAAATTATATATTCAAAGCATCGAATGAAAGGAATCTGCAAGGAGCAAGCCTCTACCCTGAAAAGATTATCATTCATTTATGAGGGTACAATAAAAATATTCTCACAAAAAAGCACTGACTTTTGTTGAATTTAAATAAGTTTTGGATTACAAAATAGACTCCTATTTTTACAATATTTTGAATGGCAAAGGTGTCCAAATTATTCACATAAAATGGCAGTAAATTCCTTCATATCAGTAGGTTCTTTACATTTCAATGAACTGAACTCTTCTATCTAAAGATTCACAGTTGCTAGATGTTAGATGGATCAAAGAATAAAATTCAAATTTTTGCTGTCAAAAAGCTCCAAATTTTTGTTTCTTACAAAATACATACTTGAACTCTTACAACAAACACTGACTCAGAAATAAAAATAAAAAAACAAGAATGAACAAATAAAAGGGGAAATGATCTGTGTTGGCAGGCTTGTGGTGCAAAAGGAACTCTCCCCTGCTGGTGAGACAGTCAGCTGGTTTAGCCCCTATGGAAAACATTATAAAGATTTCCCAGAGAAGTAAGACTAGTGCTGTCATATGACCCAGCAATTTCATTTCCTGATATTTACTCCCAAGACACAAAAGCATGCTTTCACAATGACATATACACATCATTGTGTGTGCACTCCGATGATAGCTAGGATACAGAATCAATGTAGGTGACTAAAGACAGATGAATGGATGATGGAAGTGTGGTATCGATGCACAATAAATGCTATGCAGTTGCAAGGAATGACGAATTCATGTGATTCACTGGAAGTTGGATGGAACTGGAAGATATCATGCCAAGTGAAGTAAGCCAGAAAAATACCAGATGATCCACATATCTGTGTTATACAGAATTTGATGCAAGGCCTCAAAGGGGGATACCTGTATTACTCTGAGTTCTATTCTATAGAAATGAGAACAACAGGGAAATGAAGAAATAAAGAGGAAAGAGGTGAAAGGGAGGTAACAGGAACAGAAAAAAAGTAGGGAAATTACCTAACCTATAATTTCCTGAAAGCTATAAGACACTCATGAAATAAATAGAAAACACATGGAAAATCAAAAGGGAAATATACACTATGTTTATGAATTGTAATAACAGCATTATTAAATGATCATCTTCTTGGGAGAGAGAAAAGAGTCATGAGGCTACCTTGCCTGTGAGTGATGCTGGTTCAATCCCCTGCACTATATATCCCTCGAAGTATTACCCAGTGTATCCCTGGAAGTCCCTGAGCACCTGGGTGTCGTGATGGTCCCTGAAACTGCAGGAACTGATGAGCACCTGAGTCCCTATAAACAACTATTATCTAAAGCGGTCCCTCGACTAAATGAAGTACTAATCAAAAACCAACTGGCATTTTTTTCCCAAGGAATTTGTGCATGCAAATATTAAATGTCTAAGGTGAAAGAAGGCAGCAACCCCCTCCCCAACCAGGGCAGGCCTACTCATGGAAAGTTACCAATTTAGGGCCTAAGTGACCTTTTCATCCTGCTATCTACAAAAGACCCAGAACCAATTCCTGTTAGATGTTGGGGAGACCCCCACCCACAACCTGTTATCTGGCCTGAATGGCATTCCTGCACGTATGCATAGTCGTTACTGACCTGCAATCCCATGCGTATGCTTAGCCACACCAAATATAGAAAGAAGTATTGAGTGTGACCCGATTGGTAGGTGATGGTAACTTGTTGCAAAGTGATTGGCTGTCTGTGCACAGACCTTGGTGTAATGTTTTAAATCTATTGGACGGTTATGCGCGGACTTCTCTGTAGCGGGGGAATTATCTCTTAAAAGATTCCCCCTGAAAGGGCTCGGGCCTCTTAGATACTGACTGCTTGTGGTCATGCTATGAGCCCAAGCATGCTCGAATAAATAAACACTTTGCTTTTTGCATGGTTCCGGTCTCTCAGAGTTTTCCTTGACAGGTGCGGCGTTCTGGGGCTCCCAGTCGGTCACCCCATCGGGTGGCCAACTATCATAAGGAACAAAGTAACACACCAAATAGTCAAATAAATTTTGAGAAAAAGAAACATGGAGGCATTAAACTCCCTGAACTTTAAATATAATACAAAGCAACATTGATTAAAATTGTGTGGTACGGAAATAAAAATAGGCACACAAAGCAATACAGAGTTTGGAACTCCATATACATATAGGTATCTAACCTATAATAAAGAAGACAATGTAAAAACTGGAGAAAGGAAAACTTGTTTAACAGATTCCATTGAGAAAACTGGATAGCCATATATTTAAAAAAGAAACTGCATAATACCATACACATCATCTCACACTTCTCCTCTATGTCAAAACACTGGATACAACAAGTGTTGGTGAGAATGTAGAAGACAGAAATTATTGGCTGGGATTCAGTCTGTATGCAAAAAATGTGTAGTGTCCTTAAAAAAATTAAAATGGGAACTTTACACGAGTCAGTATTACTACTTTTAGGTATTTACCTAAAGGATATAAAAACAAATCAATAGGATATTTGCATACCTCTGTTCATAGCAGCATTATGCACAATAGCACAAACAAGGACATCAATAAAATGATTATAGGAAGATAACTGTATAAAAAGATATATATGAAAGAAATATGTATATATATTTAATTAAATATTATTCTTGCATTTAAAAAGATGAAATCTTATCCCTATCTTTAGGGTCAAAATGATGGATAGTGAGTTAATTATGCTAAGTAAAATAAGTAAGAAAGTTAAAGACAATTATCAGAAGATAGTACGTATGTGGAATATGAAGAGCTAAAGCAAAGTGTCAAGAAAACCACCTCCAATACCTACACCTGGTTAAAAGAGGGTCAAGGAAAAGTTCAGGAGGAATGAGTGAAAGGGTATTTGGGCCACGGAATGGTCCTGTAACTTTTGTGCGAAATATGACAATATACACATATAGTGATGTGAAACTAAACTTTTAAATCCATTTTAAATCCATCTATAATTATGAATAAAGGGTCACCCTCCTGGTAAAGTGCAGCCTCAGACCTGCAAGCATGGATTGGCCTTTGGTATTTTCTTATGTCTTGAACTTAGTCTTCAATTTTTTTTCAGGACTTAGTAGACTTCTCTTGAGATATTCAGAAATTAGATGTAGTATCTGCTATTCCTTCTGCACAACCTGTCATTTAGCCTCCTAATTTCTGCAGCATGCACTTTTGACTTCAAGCTCTGATATAGAACTCCCTCAAATTTCCCTCAGCAATAACTTCTTGTTTCCTCACTCTCAACTTTCCCCTTCTTTAATATCACCATTTGGTGGAACAGAATCTCTAGAAACTTTAAAGTTTTGTGGTCTTGTATATCTGCAAACATCTTTATTCTACCCTCAGAAGTAATTGATAGCTTACATATAGAAACACAAATTGTAAATCATTTCCCTTCAAACTTTAAAATAAAGGAAAGCACTCCACTGCCTTCTAACTTTCACTGTTACTGTAGGTTGATCTATAGACATTGATTCATTCTGACTTTTCTCTTTATGACTGCCCTTGGTTCTCAAAGTTCTACCATTTCAAGATTATGTGCCTCTCTATATGTAGTATTATTCCTTTTGTCAGCACTTTCGTCTCCAAGGCTAAAACTCAAAGCTTTCTTCTCCTGAAATTATTCTCATTTCCTTACTTTTTCTTTTTTATATTTCAAATCAATCATTTCTTTTGTATCTTCTACCATGTTTTTCTTTTTTCATTTTTTTACTATTTTACTGAGGTATGATTTACAATATGGTTGATTATACTTTCCAAGCACCCATCATTCCACTACTACACTCATTCCCACACAGCCCACTTCCCTCCACCAGTGACCCAAGGGCCCCTCCCAACTACCCTCCCATGTAAACTCAATTCTAGAGGGCAAAATCTTCAGTCCCAATGACTTCAGCCATTTGATGTTCCTTTACTATATTTCTTTATATCCCACACATGAAAGACAGTTTTTTAATTCATTGTGAAGGTGGTGACATGAATACATGTGTAGAAAAAATTGTAAATCACTGTCAATAAAATATTTTTCAAAAACTATATCTTTCTTTTATGTAGGTATACACATTTTAACTAATAGTAAGAATAACTCTATTTCTAATACATTAAAAATTTATATGAAATAGATAAATTCTATAAATATATAAATCAATAAGAGTAAGGAGAGAAAATCAAGAAAAATCTTAGAGGGAAAAACTGAATAGAACTGTATAGTATAAATGTGGGCTTTGTCCTATAAAGGGAATATTGAACTTATGTTAGAAAATATATTATAGACAATGCTTAAGCATTTGCATTAATAAGTAGAAGATTGTAAAAAAATATTTATAGATGTAAAAAGTTACCTGAAAAGACACAGAACAGAAATCAGGTCAATAGTACAGCAGGTAAATGCTTGCCTTGGACATGATCCACCCAGGTTCAATTCTTAGCATTGAACAAGAACCCCTGAGCCCTGCTAGGAGCAATTCCTGAGTTCAGAGCCAATAAATAAGTCCTAAATACCTATGGGCATGGCCCAAACTTTTTTAATGCACAGAACATTCAATAATAATGAAAATGAATTCATTATTAAAGAAGCATGAACCCCCTTAAAAGGTAGGAATAGGCAGTCCCTTCTTATACCTTTCTTATTCAAGAAGTCAAACATAAGCTCAAGAGTAAATATGAGAAGTCTACCAAACCTTTAAGGAGGACCTACTGCCAGTCCTTTTCAAGCTCTTCCAGGAAATAGAAGAAACAGAAACACTCCCAAACAGCTTCTACGAGGCACATATCACCCTGATACCCAAAGCAGGGAGAGACAACACAAAGAAAACTACAGACCAATCTCCCTGATGAACACGGATGCTAAGATCTTCAACAAAATACTAGCAAACAGAATCCAAAGAATCATCAAGAAGATTATACATCATGACCAAGTAGGATTCATCCCGGGAATGCAAGGATGGTTCAACATTAGCAAGTCAATCAACATAATACATCATATCAATAAAAGAAAAAATAAAAACCATATGATCCTTTCAATAGACGCAGAAAAAGCATTTGACAAGATCCAGCATCCGTTCATGATTAAAACACTCCAGAAAATGGGAATTGAAGGGACTTTCCTCAAGATAGTTACAGCTATCTACCAAAAGCCCACAGCAAGCATCATTCTAAATGGGGAAAAGTTGAAAGCCTTCCCCCTGAGATCAGGGACAAGACAAGGTTGCCCACTCTCACCTCTTTTATTCAATATAGTACTGGAAGTACTTGCCATAGCAGTCAGAGAAGAAAAAGGACATCAAGGGCATCCAGATAGGCAAGGAAGAAGTCAAGCTATCATTATTTGCAGATGACATGATATTATACCTAGAGAACCCTAAACTCTCTACCAAAAACTCCTAGAAACAATAGACGCATATAGTAGAGTGGCAGGATACAAAATCAACACCCAAAAGTCAGTGGCTTTCCTATATACAAATAACGAAAGAGAAGAAAGGGATATTAAGGAAACTATTCCATTCACAATTGTGCCACAGAAAATCAAATACCTAGGAATCAACTTACCCAAGTATGTGAAGGACCTGTACAAAGAAAACTACAAGACACTGCTCCAAGAGATAAAAGAGGACACAAGGAAATGGAAACACATTCCCTGTTCATGGATGGGGAGAATTAACATTGTCAAAATGGTAATACTCCCTAGAGCTCTATACAGATTCAATGCAGTCCCTATGAGGATACCGATGACATTCTTCAAAGAAATTGACCAAACGCTCCTGAAATTTGTATGGAACAATAAACCCCCAAGGATAGCTAAAGCAATCCTCGGGAAAAAGAAGATGGGAGGCATCACCTTTCCCAACTTCAAACTGTACTACAAGGCAGTAGTAATTAAAACAGCATGGTATTGGAATAAAAACAGACCTGTGGACCTATGGAATAGAATTGAGTATCCTGACACCCAACCTCAAACACATGATCATTTAATCTTTGATAAAGGTGCAATGACTCTAAAATGGAGTAAGGAAAGCCTCTTCAACAAGTGGTGTTGGGAAAACTGGGCAGCGACATGTAGAAAAATGAATTTGGACCTGTGTCTAACACCATGCACAAAAATCAGATCAAAATGGATTAAAGATCTCAATATCAGACTTGAATCCATAAAGTACATTGAAGAAAAAGGCATCTTCAAAGGTGAAACATCACTAACAAAGCAACTAGAAGAAAGGATAAACATATGGGACTACATGAAACTAAAAAGCTTCTGCACCTCAAAAGAAACAGTGACTAAGATACAAAAGCAGTCCACAGAATGGGAAAGAATATTCACCCAATACCCGTCTGATAAAGGGGTTAATATCCAGGATCTATCAGGCACTGGTAGAACTTTACAAGAAGAAAACAAACAACCCCATCAAAAAATGGGGAGAAGAAATGAACAGAAACTTCAGCAAGGGAAGAAATTCGAATGGCCAAAAAAATATGAAAAAATGCTCATCATCACTAATCATCAGAGAGATGCAAATCAAAACAACAATGAGATACCACTTTACACCACAGAGACTGGCACATATTCAAAAGAGCAAGAACAACAAGTGCTGGCGTGGATGTGGGGAAAAGGGGACACTCATCCATTGTTGGTGGAAATGCAGGGTGGTACAGCCTTTCTGGAAAACAATATGGACTTTCCTCCAAAGACTAGCACTTGAACTCCCATTTGACCCAGCCATACCACTCCTGGGAATCTACTCTGGGAAACCAAAAATACGCAGCGGAAACACCATCCCTACTTTTATGTTCATAGCAGCATTATTCACAATAGCCAGAATCTGGAAGCAACCAGAGTGCCCGAAAATCGATGACTGGATAAATAAGGTTTGGTACATCTACACAATGGAATACTATGCAGCTGTTTGGAAAAATGAAGTTATAAAAATTTGCCTATAAATGGATGGACATGGAGAAGATTATGTTGAGTGAAATTAGCCAGAAGGAGAGACACAGATACAGAATGACTGCATTTATTTGCATGGCATAAATATATATGTACATGTTATGATACCGATATCCAAGGTCAAGTGAAACATATATCAGGAGGTCTTGTCAAAGGTGGAAATAATCACAAACGTGTGGGAGTCAGAGGTTAGGTAAGACAGAAAATGGAACAGGGTGCTAATAATTGTCGAGGATACTAGTGCCAACCTGGAACTGAGCATTAAATAGAGGCAGGGGGATACACATGACAACCTTTTTAATGTATGTTCTGTAATCCATAGTCTGGAGGGGAAGGAAAAGAAAGAGAGAGAGAAAGGGAAAGAAATAAAGAACCTGCCATGGAGGTGGGCTGGGGAAGGGGGAGGGAACCGGGGACGTTGGTGGTGGGAGATGGGCACTGGTGGAGGGACGGGTGCTGGAACACTTATGACCAAAACCCAAACATGAACTTTTTTAATCGTATATCTTTTTTATTTGTATATCTCACGGTGTTATAATAAAATACTTTAAAAAAAAGAGTAAATATGATACTCAATGGCAAAATGCTAAGAATTTTCTCTTGTCTTTTAAAGAAGTTTCTTTGATACTTCTTGCAAAACTGGTTTCAAGGCTATGAATTCCCTAAGCTGTTACTTGTTCCTGAAACTCTGAATGATTCCTTCAAATCTAAATGAATAAATCTGAAAGGATAAACCCTGCAGAATATTGTACTGCTAGTGAGGCATTCACTTCACTGAAGTCTCTAACTTATTCTTTTCTGGCTCATAGAGTTCTTCCTATTCTTTAGGGACAGCTATAATTTGCCAATTGTACCTCTTGAGCTCATTTCTTAGTTCTCTGATATGTTGTTTATGCCCTACTATTTGGTAACTATCATATTGACTCAAAAAAGAATCATCAATTTATGTGAACTTTTATAAAATGAAAAGTCAGAAGGGAAATTATATTTTATATAGTCTAAAAATATCTTCCTCCAAATTCACTGTATCACTGTCTTCCCATTCATCATCGATTTACTCGAGTGGGCACCAGTAACATTTCCATATGTCCTGTCTCATGCAAGCAGAGCCCAACGGCACCTGCTTGCTCCAGGAACATAAAGAGCCTCAAACCATTCCATCAGGTCATGGGAATGAGGTCTATAATTGTTACTGGTATTTGGCATATCAAATATGACACAGGTAGCTTGCCAGGCTCTGCCATGTGGGTAGCATACTCTTGTAGTCATCTCTAAATCCAGCATTTATTGATGAACCATGTGGCCGCTTCGCGGCCTGCGAGCTGGGCTGTGACAGGCTGGTCTGCTGGGTGGAGTTCTGAAGAGGGGGAAGTCGGATGTGCAAAATGGACCCTCATGGAGTGGGGGTTGTCTGGCTTGTTGCGAAGCTCTGCTGGGGTGGCGGGCCAGGGCTAGAACCCGCCATCCCTCCCGAGCACCTCATGAGTAGCTGGGCACAGGGAGAGCAAGCAGCAGCTCTGCCTCATGTTTGTGAGTCTCTAGATCAGCATACCTGTGCCAGATTTTAAAAAGACTACTGCAGGGTGGATCTCGATGAACCGGGCTGTGATAGGCTGGTCTGCTGGGTGGAGTTCTGATGAGGGGGAAGTCCGGATGTGGAAAATGGAGACCCTCATGGAGTGGGGGTCGTCTGGCTTGTTGTGAGGCTCTGCTGGAGTGGCAGGCCAGGGCTAGTACCTGCCATCCCTCCCGGGCACCTCTTGAGCGGCTGGCCACAGGGAGAGCCAGTAGCAGCTCTGCCCCATGTCTGTGAGTCTCAAATTATTCCTCCAAATTATTAAGCCTTATATTAAAAAGGTATTTTTGCCTTATATTAAAAAGGCAAAATGAAACTTCTCCATTTGCTAAATGATGGACTTAGCACATATCACCTGCCCAAAGTCAACAGCCAGTATTGAACAAAATTAATATTCATGTTCCCTAACATAATACACTGAGAACACACTATCACTTCTACAGTTTTCCTGCCAGAAATGGATGACTTGAATCAAATCCAAAGGATACATCAAACCAGACAAATACAAACTGAGATTCATTTTATAAAATAACAGGGATCAGCAAAGTTGTCAGAGACTTGTGGAAAATTGTCTCCCTAGTAAAAAACCCCAAGGTTAGGGTATTCTGGGTAAAGCAGTTTAGGGTTTAGAATACAAAGGGTTTATAAATGTGTACTCAGGAAAGAAAAGAATAGATAACAATCAAGCAAAAATGCTCCCAGGAAAGAATAGTATAAACAGTTTTTGATTCTTTAGATGCTTGCTGATTGGCTCAGAGAAATACCCCTGCTAACTGGCTCTGTGAAACACCCCAGCTGATTAACTCTGAGAAACACCTCATCCTCTGCTCTTCCTGTACCTATTGAATGCTGATGTGCTCAGTAACTATCCTAATGTCTCTGTCAACTTAATCAATGGCCCCTATGTTGGGAAGGAGAGGGTGTGAGAGGGGAGGAGCAATATGGTATTGAGTAAAAGCCAGCCTGTGAGACTACTGCCCAGACCTTAATCTGTGTATATTTGTTCAGACATTCTGTGTATTTGCTTGTGTCATTCCTGTAATTGACCCCTGCTGGACAGAGGTCAAAGGTGACAATCTGAGTAGCATTAGAAAGGGCCAAGAGAGTCAAGACCATGATGATGATGTGAATGAAAGAAACTAATGACAATTACAGGTAATGCATAACTCTTAAGCGGAATATTGAAATTTTTTACAGTATAGATCTTGTTGAAATAGCTGCCAATTTTGGGAATAAAATCTACAGATCTTATTGCTGATTTTATGATTCTGATCTCATATTATTAGTCTGTATATAATGCCCATGTTTGGGGGAATATACATCATGGAATTAAATGGTATAATCCCTGTCTTATCAAAAAAAATCGTGAACAAAAACATGGATTATATGTATGTGCATTTATACATATAACTAAAGAAAAAGAAAATAAATTTGGTCAAAGTTCAGTAATTCAAAAACATGGTAAAGGGCATTCCATATTTCCTCATACTAATAAATTTGATAATTAAATCCCTTATAAATTTTGAAATCACTTAATCACTTGACATCCCATTATTCATCGATTTGCTCAAGCAGGCACCAGTAATATTTCCATTTGACCCTGTCATGTGCCAGTGTAGCCCAATGGCATCTGGTTGTTTCAGGAATACAAAGAGCCTTGAATCATTCATTCAGGGTCTTCTTGACAAGGAAGTCTGACCATCTTGTAGGTGGGTGGCCACGTGACCTTTTGATATCCTGTGGGATCCAGTCGGTAATGGCTCTAGTCCAGTGTTTCAAAATACAATTTTGATTTGTCAGTAATAAAGTATAAATAAGGTATAAACTTCTTAGTGATAGAATTTCCTAAAACAAAGTGAGAAAACCTACAATTTAGCATTTTTTTCAAATAATAGCTTTCATTTTGTCACCATGATTTACAAATGTGTCTATAATAGTTTCAGGCATAAGAACCAGAGAGATATATAGCAGATATGGTGCTTGCCTTGCATGCCACTACCCGAGTTCTGTCCTCAATACCACATAAGTTTCTCCGAGCCCACCAGGTGTGATCCTTGAGCACAGAGCCAGGAGGAAGTGAGATGTGGCTCAAAAGAAAATACTTAAATCTTTTAGGCAAACAATATTCCAACAATAATTCCACCACAGTGTCAACTTCCTTCAACCAATGCCCTAGAGTTTCCTCCCGACACATCCCAAGTTTGCCTCTTTAACAGGCATATTACATGCAGACCCATCCACTTCAGACCCATTCATATTCCAGACACATCCACTTCAGACCCACAGCTGCGTTGCTCAGCCGGCCCCATGTGGAAGCAACCCATGGAGCTGACCTCCCGGTAAGGGGCTCGGCCATCCCCTGGTCAAGTCCAACTTTGCTCCAGGGTTTGCTCTCATGAGCGGGGAGAGACCATGCTGGCGGAGTTGGAGTGGAGTTTGGGGCCCTGCCCTTTCCTCCGCCTCCATGCCAGTTGCCCCAGAAGAGAGAGACCCACCCACACCAGACTCAGCTAGTTTGCAACCCCGGAAGAGATCCAGACCCATCCACTTCAGACCCACAGTTGCGCTGCTCGGCCGACCCCATGTGGAAGCAACCCATGGAGCTGACCTCCCGGTAAGGGCCTCGGCCATCCCCTGGCCGAGTTCAACGTTGCTCCAGGGTTTGCTCTCATGAGCGGGGAAGAGACCATGCTGGCCGGACTCGGAACTGAGTTTTGGGCCCTGCCCTTTCCTCCGCCTCCATGCCAGTTGCCCCGAAGAGAGAGAGCCACCCACACCAGACCCACATGTCCCTTGGTGCATGGCCACTTTGCAGCCTAGCGATATTTTTATAGGATACTGAATTTTGCATAAGATTCTTCCCAATTCCTTTCACATTTATACATAGTAAACAGTTATAGACATGTTTTAACTGATACAGTAAGCCTGGCAAGAAGCCAGAGCAAACCACACATCATGCAGTTAGTCATTCTCAACATCCAGACTCCATAGTTCCTCAGAGCTCCATCCAAGAGAAAAACTGTTCTTCCCCCTTTAAGTTTCATCAGTAAATGCTCGGGTTGAGAGCCTTCTACTGAGACTATACCACCTACACGGTAAAACCTGGCAAGCTACCATGTTTTATTTACTTTTTATGCCAAAGACTAGTAACTATTATGGACCTCAGTTCCATAACCTGAAGAATGGTTTCAGGCTCCTCCTGTCCCTGTAGAAGGTAGATGCCCTTGGGTTGCACTTGCTCTGACAGGACAGGACTAATGGAGATGTTACTAGTGCCCACTCGAGCAAATCGATGAACAATGGGAAGACAGTGATACAGTGATACAGTGAACAGGCATATTGTAAGCTAATTCTTGTAATTTAGAACTTACGTTTATAATATTGATTGCTTTATGGTTTGAATAAATCATATACCACAACTCTGTACAACTAATATGTCCAAGGCCACTGTCCCCTGGCCGTGACCCCCTTTCCACTTCATACTCCACCCCCAATTTCTCTGCTTACCTGATACTTTTATTTATATAGTTTAGGGTTAAAAATACCAATTACTTTTGATACCTTGCCTTCCTTGTCATGTTATTTCATATTCCACAGATAAGTGAGATGATATCATCTGGTTTTGATGTTTTTATTCTGACCTACTTCACTTACCATTATCTTTTTTATTTCTGCCTATTTATTTTAATCTGTGTTTTTTTTTTGTTTTGCTTTGTTCTGGGACCACACCTGTTGTTACTCAGGGGTTATTCCTGGCTCTGTGCTCAAGGATCACTCCTGGTAGGATCATCTGTCTTTTTCATCATCCTCATGGTGCCTCTACATCAGGCCTGTTTACCCAGGGCCAATTCCCATTAGAAAGTCTCTTTCACTATCTGTACAGTGATAATATTGAAAACCACTAAAGACTCAGGAAGACTTAAGTAAACCATAGGTGAAACACTGAGATCAACACCTCACACACCGATGTGCTTCAGCTCTTCAATGTTGAAAGAATGAATCACAGGTACTGCGGAAGTGAATTCAGGCTGGGATTTAAAGCCCAAGGACCAATTAACTATTCTCTCATTTCTTCTCTAGTGCCATAAAACCCTAATCCTTAAAAAAAAAAAGCAAGTAATGTGAGGGATAAAAATAAAGGAGGAAAGAAGAATATAAAAAAACAGCATGAATATAGTTCATCTATATTGACTGGATCCCACGGAATGTCAAAAGATTACATGGTCGCCTACCTACAAGATGGTCAGACTTCTTCATCAAGACCCTGAAGGAACAGTTTGAGGCTCTTCAGTATTCATGAAGCAACCAGATGCCATTGGGCTACATTGGCATGTGATAGGGTCAAATGGAAACGTTACTGGCACCCGCTCGAGCAAATCGATGAATAACAGAATTCAAGTGATCAAGCGATCAAGCAATATTTATGAACAAACCAGAAGACAGTAGCAGAGTTATGGGGAATCATAGCAGCAAAGTTCTCCTTCTTGATGTACCTACCTCTGAGAACTTTGTTTATTTTGGGGGTAGAGGGACAAAATAAACAAGGCCTTTTAGCTATCACTCTGCCCCAGCCAGCTGTACTCAGGGCATGCTCCAGGCCCTATACTCAGAGATGACTCCTGGTGAACTCAGGGGACTGTAGTAGGTACTGGGGATCTAAACTAGGTCGACTGTGCAAGATAAGCACCCTACCTACTATACTATCACTCTAGCCCTTTGAGAATTTTACGTTTCAATTATCCTTTGATAATTCTACCACTTTTACATATTTTTAGCTAGGTATGAGTATCAATTTATGTATAAATTTTAATAAGGCCATCGAAAAAACAAGATAACTAAAAAAATACATCCCAGAACTGGAGCCATGGTACAGAGGATAGGGCACTTGCCTTGCATGTTGGGTGGGTATTGAGCCAGGCTCAACGCCCAGGCGCAATACCCAGCATCGCATATGGTCCTCCCAGCACCACCAAGAGTGATGCTTGGGTGCAGAGCCAGGAGTAAGCCCCTGAGCACCACCAGGTGTGCCTCCCCGAAATATCCATCCTGCAGACATGCTTTAATGGTTAGATATTTCTAAAGATACAAAGCACAAATAAACATACTTGAAAAACAGCTCTCTGGAGGAGTTAGGGGCCTGGGTGGGGACTCAGTCTGGAGGTTGGGGCTCAGCCCAACAATGTTGGGGACCTCTAGGAAACATCTTGCAGTGGTCCAAGAGCCGTTCAGTGCCTGTGATCAGACTCAGGGTCCAGGCCCACTGGTCTCCAGGCCTTTGAGCTATCACTCTGCCCCAAATATACAAATTTTTAATAAAGAAGATTCTTTCAGGTTCTTCCAGTTACTTAAAAATGATTTCCAACCCTACACTTTATGTTACTTTGTCCAGCCCTATTTTAACACGTTGGTATGTTATTGCCTCAAAACCATAATTTCATTTTTGCCTTTTGAACAAGCTTATGAAAAGAAACATTTGCTTAAGGTTCCCATCAATGAATGCAGAGATTAGTCTTTAGCTTATACAAACATCATGCTTATTAATTCAGAATATTCATTCAATTATTGAAACATGATGACAAAACCAAAACCAAAAAGTGAAAGATTCATTCGCTATTAGCTTTGTACAAAAATCCTTTGGCTCAGAAATAACACTCCCAGGCTCAGGATTCGTATCTCTTTGTACTTTCAGACTGTTATATATGAGTATACATATATATATACACTAATGTTTACATATATGTAATATATACGTATATTATGTGTATATACATATATATTGTATGTGTAAAGTGACCTATATACACATATATAATATTATATAATATATATATACATTTTTACTATAAACTAGAATACACAGTTAGATTTTGCATTACCAAAACCCTACATCTGATTAAGAGCTCTCCAAATGCATTTTAGCTTAAGAAATTCTGAAACTGCCTATGTCCAATCCACATCAACACCCACAACAACCTTTTTTAATTAAAAGTCAGTGATATGACTCATACCAACTGTTTCATTGATCCTGTTATAGTCCTATTTTGGTCAGAGTTCTCTTTTGAGGATTTAAACTTGCACAAAAACAAACACCAAATATTTATTCAAATTAATTAGTATTTTCCACACTCTGAAAACTTTATTTCCTACCACAAAATTACGTGTATCTTAGTGCCTGAGAGATAGTACAGCAGGTAAGGCACTTGCCTTGCATGCAGTTGACTGAAGTTCTATCCCTGGCACCCTATATGGTCCTATATCATATGAGACATAGTTATGTTACCTGTAATATGAAAATACATGACATGTAATTTGAATGACATACACAACAGCCACAGGAAGGAGAGAATGGTGGGAAAGAAAGGGCAGCCAGCCGTCCTCTTAGAGCCGTGTCTAGGTGACAGCTGATGAATTGCCATGACGCTCTCCCTACACTTTGGGCTCAATGGAAAGCCTGTGATTTCTGAGAAAGGCCATTCCTTGATTCAACTCTGTCCTATTGAAAGTGCCTCACTAGTAAGATTTGCAGACCAATTCTTAATATTACCCTAATGTTAATTAATCCAGTCACTTACCAATCAATTGGGAAGACAAAAGCCTGGGTAAAAGAAAAAAAAAGGAAACTAGCATTCAAACTGTACCATCTGCCTCAGTAAGGTGAATGTTTATCTTAAACAAGACCCAGAACACTCTCCATTTACACACAGGAAGCCTTGACAGGCCACAAAATCAGTGATTTCAATTTTTCCCTCCTCTGATAGTCAGGAACAACTTGAAAAAAAGAGTAAAAAATATTCTTCTAAATATATGGAACAGGACACTCTACTTCACAGAAAGCTAAAGGCAAAATTAAATCTGGGACAATGAGCATCAAAGTTCTTGTCCCTGAATGAGCTGGGACCCAGGAAGCCGTTCAAAGACAGAAAGTGAGGAGAAAAATTCTGTCTCTTAGTAAGAGACAGAATTACTTAAGGGTATTCTACGGTGACTTGGGGCTCTGTTCTCAGGATCTGCCCGAACATAGGGTACAAGCATTGATGTGATCTTCACCAAGTGAAACGAAAGTGTGTTTACAAGACAAGCCCAGTAGCTGAAGCGTTAGAATCGAAGCACATATTTTTTTGTGAAACACATTCATCTCCCCACCAGCGAGTTGTAGACTCTATTACACAGAGTCTTTGCTGCTTTCCCCTTTGCTGCACACAGTACTGGAAAGTGAAGTGAGACTGAAAGTGAAGCGAGCTGACAGTTCAAGGGCATTTTTGACTGGACCCATACGAATTGCTACAGTTGCCTGGGAAACCTTTGAAGACAATACACGGTCTATGTCAAATAGCAGAAGGCTATATAAGCTCAAGACGTTTAGAAGGTAAATGGTAAAAAGCCAGTGTCATATGAGGGGTACTTAGCTTGTAAAGTTTCCTTAGATTTTTTTAGTTCCTTAGAATTCTGCTCCAATCCAGTTTTTTTTTCCTTTCCACATTTCCAATTAGCCCATGTCAAATATTGAGCAAACCATTTTTATTTAGAACAGAAATTGTTTGCAGCAGTATATTGGGAAGAAAAAATTTCACGAGTAGAACAATTTTTGCCTTGCATTCGTGGAATGTGTATTTATTGATAAACTATAAGATGAATTTGATTTAATGCCTGGACTGTTATATCTCTTCATGAATTTGAATTTATTAAATATGTGAGGCATAAATATAACCCTGGAAAGCGTTATCATTTAAAACCTCTTTGCATTATTGGTATTACTGGTATTTGTATTCACCTGATCTCAAAAAACAGAATCAAAGGTAAGCAAATCAAGTTCCTTTCTCATTCCTAAATCATCCCATAATGAAACTTATTTAGAGATTAACACGTGTTATGTTTCTTCAAGTTACCTCATATATTAACATTTGAGTGGCGAATGCTTACACTTTGATACAGACACGTATGAACATTTAAATGTGCATGAGTAACAGCCTAGTTCATTGCTCCTCACTGCCCTCTGCTGGTAATCCATGTAAATAACATCAGGAGAGATTCTACCATTCCATTCCTTGCATAGCATCTTCACCTGAATTAATAAATGTGTTTCTCTTGGCGATCTGCTTCTAATGTGGTTATATCACTTGTATCACTTATCTTCCCGTTGTTCATCGATTTACTCTAGTGGGAGCCAGTAACGTCTCCATTCATTGGGAATGAGGTCCAATTTTGTTACTGTTTTTGGCATATCAATACACCAAGGGTAGCTTGCCAGGCTCTGCTGTGGCTCTGAGTTCATCTTAAATTTTTTAAATTTGTGTAGGAAATTTAATCTAGTTGTCTTTATCTGTTTGCAACTATATTATGTTGTGTAATAAAACACAATACAATACTACTATGAAAGAACTGAACAATTTTTTTTTTTTTTTTGCTTTTTGGGTCATATCGGCAATGTTCAAGGGTTACTCCCAGCTCTGAACTCAGGAATTACTCCTGGTTATGTTTGGGGAACCATATGGGATGCCGGAGATGGAACCCCGGTCAGCCATGTGCAAAGCAAATGCCTACCCACCGTGCTATCGCCTCCAGCCCCAAACTAAGCTACTTTATTCCTGCTGTGGTCCTCTCATTTTAAATAATTTTAAGTTAATCCAAATATTATTTTCAATAGTAAAGACCTATATATTTCATTTTAATTTCAGCTTTGGATTTGAATCACTTAAACAATCATAGACTGCAAATACTATTTTTATCTTAAAAGTTTTGTGACAAAGTTTGTAAGAAAAGCAGTATGTTGTTTTGAATTTATCTAGGATGACTTAACTATGTTGTCATCTTTGTCTCAGCTGCCTGAGTGTTGTCAGTAGAATTACTTCTTTTGCATTACTCAGTTTAAATTTATATAAAGGACCTTCCATTTATATAGGGAATTTGACAGAAATTTATCTGAGATACTTTAAAATATCACAACTCCAAGAGTCACGTCAGAATATATCCTACATTTATGAATGATCATAATTCAGAAGCTCTAGTTATTAACTCTTATGGGAGAATCACATTTTCTACTCAGTTAAAACTGCTTGTCCCCAAGTCTTAAAACAAACTATCGATGCATTCCTGAGAAATAGCAGTGTGATTTCTGACCGATGGAAAGCAATATTGTCATAGTGCTAATATGTGTATCCAACCAATCAACAAGTAAAAGTGCTAGAAATGTTTTACTTAGCAAACATCCTGAATTCAAATAATTTATAGTGACTAACATTCTATACTTCTGAACTTCAGGGTTCAAAGCATTCTAAATGACATTCTTTTTAGTAACTTCAATTAGACGGGGGTTCAATAAAAAACAATGTATTGTTCAACAGAAATAAAACATAAAGTTTGTATCATTTCTGTCTGAATTCCTGTAAAGAGACATATAGCATGCATATGCCATGTTCTACTCTAGTGGCAAACAAATACCTCCGGCATTCAACAGCTCTTCATATTTGGGGCTGATTATATGTAAGCAACAGATGCATTTCTCATCTGAGCACTGTGAAAGTGATTTTTTTAAAAAATCCTAAATAGAAAATGACTCAGTCCCAATGCAAATATAAATCTAAAAGAATTTCCATACTGTTCCAGTCACACTGCAGAATTAAATATGTTGGCATTTTAGCAGAGAGAAATGCCTGGCAGATATGGTAATTTACCAGGTTACCCATACTCCCTCTCATAAAAGCAGACATCAGAAGTGGGCATCATTGTCACAATGAAACAGTGTCACCGTGTCCACTTCTAAAGACGGTGGGGGGAGGGGAGCCCCTCCTGAACACCACCCTATCAAAGATATGTGTTTTGCTCCCAAAGTTCAGTCCACTGGAATGAGATGAAACCATTTGAGTCCATTATTTACATTTCACTTTCTTACCTTTACCTGGTGAACCTCTACTGTTGTGTAGAGAGTTATCTTTTCCAGGGATATATTCCAAAATGCTCTTATGCTATTTCTCTTAGGATTTTGCCACACTGTGCCACTCAGAATTTGTATTGTTTTCTAAAGAAGAAGAAAAAAATGTGCACATGGAAAGCAACATAAGAAAAGCTCTGATTTTTTTTAAAACCCAATAAACACTTCCAAACCAATGTGAGCAGCCTCTTCCAAACAGCTACAAGGCATTGTTTTTTAATTTAGTAATGAGAAATCTTCTTAGTGTGACTTTCTTAGAAACAATTTTATAAGATTCCAAATAATCAGTTATCTCAATCATTTTTTTAATCCTTACCTCCAGAATTCCAGTAGGGTCACATTCTGTTGAAAACATCCTGCCCTTCTCCATACAAAAAGGTTCCATAGAATCAGGACGCAGAAGCACTGCAACTTGCTAACTTTGCTCTGTGTTATTTACCAACCGCACAAAGAAAATGCTGTCTATTCAGAACTCATTTCAAAACTCTTTTCACTGGGAGTGAGCGAACAAGCGGGCTCATGTCCCGAGCACAGTCACAGCTCCCGTGGTTCAGGGCTGGCCACGGGCTGGTGCAGAGTGGCACGGCCCCGTCACCCACAAAGGTCTGTTGTAAACAGTGAGAAAGGACCGACCTGTAGCACTAAAGAAAGTTGAAGGGGTCTGTGGCAGTCTTGTTCCTTTCTTACCTCTTGTTCCTTTGCTTCCTTGACCCATGTTCCCCCTATTTTACTCAGAGATCTGTGAGGCACAGTGAATCTAAGGTCCATTTTGACCATTGCCTGTGACAGGTGGTTTAAGTGCTTAGTCCTGTAGTGGAATCTGATCCCAAACTTGTGTTTGCTTATTCAACTTCCTGGAGCTGAATTTCATTTTGTTTTCTAGTCACAATAATTAGCCCTATCTCCCTAGATTTTAGAAATGAATGAAATAAGTTATAGTACCTAGTACTTAAACTTAAAAGACAAAAAATCTGTCTTACATATTCTGAGATGCAAATATTCAAATCTCAGATGCCAAAGAAAAAAATTGAACTCAATGAACACATGCAACGAAAATAGCCCAGGAACTTTTTCTAAAACATTAGACCATACATTCAGTAGGATCAAAGAAAGACTGAGAAAACATTAGAGAGTAAGAAGAGGAGACAGCACCACAGAATCTCAGTGATGTTCCCATCACCGCTGGGAGTCAGGGAGACCGCCTCCTGATTACAAGCACACAGAAAAGGCAACTTGGGGGCAGCTGGGAGACCGAAGTAACCCCACATATCTCAAGCCAGAACTTAGCTGGCTCTCCCACAGTCTGTCCCAGGGTCTATCTGGGACTACAGAGACACTAACGAACCATTCTGAGGGTAGAACTTGCGTAAAAGTCCATGGATGTCAGAGACAATCTGACATCTGAGTTGAGGGAGAAAGAGGAGTGAACAAGAGTTTCCTGGGTCGGATGTCTGTCCCTGTACCATTAGAGGGTCAGATGTCTGCCCCTAGGCTGCTGGAGGAATTCTGTCCAACAGGATTCCAGAGAGGGAAAAGGAAAGTTGGGTATTAAGAAGCTGGAGAAAAAAAGTACAGTGTGACCAGGGCTGAGGAAGGGTTCCCACAAAGTGCCAGAGGAAGTAAAATAATAGACACTGAAGTCAAGAGAATAGCAAGAAAGTCCGTCATCCCAAGAATTGGCTCAGTCCATCTGCCAGGTCAGGAAACACCAATCAGCCAAAGAAGAAAGAAAAGAAAGGAGTAATGTTCAATCCTCTCTTTGAATGCCTCCCCACAAACACATATATTCACTACACACACACACACACACACACACACACACACACACACACCATGACAGGAATGGCAGGAGTCACTGGAAAGGAGGTAAGGGGAGGAGCAGAAGTGAGGGAGCAGAGTGTTAGTCATATGAATCCAAATTTTGCTACTCCTGGGACCACACATTTTTCAGACTGAACTATGGAGATGGTTCATACAACCCAGGTTGACCAGGGTTTTTGCATCATTTGAGAAAGAGCAGAAGAGCCAGAAGAATGGGCAGAGCTTCCATCCAGGTCTTGATGGATACAGGTTCTCAAGGAGAGCGAGGAAGCCTAAGTTGTATTTGGGTTTTGTTAACATAGTCTTACACTATGATGATATGAGAGTAGGTAAGTGTGAAGAGTGTGAAATGGATGTAAAGAAAGAGCAGAAGAGCCACTTCATCCTTTCCTAATTGGTGTGGCTTCTCAGGGAGAGCAAGACACAACCTAAGCTGTATGTGGCTTCTGTTCTTTGGGTTGTAAAGGATTTTTAACATGCCTTTTCTTGGCTATATAGATAAACTCATCAGCTGCAGAAAGACAAGGAGTCTGAATTTTAAGTCTTTAATATTCTCAGTCACAGTGCACACGACCCAGCCGACCACCTGGCTGTCCTACCTGTTCTTGGGAGTGAAACCACTCCCATTCAGCAACAGCTTTAAAAGGGAATTAAGATGAAAATATCTTCTCACAACCTTTTTGCTTGCTTCTAAGACATTATTATTATTATTATTCAATTATTTTTCTTTTTATACTGACCCCTAATGTCATCTCTCCATCTCTTTCAGGCACTGCTATGTAGCTAATAGCAGATGTGGAAGGCACGGGCTGGGTTTGATGCGATGCTTGACGATCAGCAACCAAAAGAAAACTGTCCATTGGATATCCTAAGAGGCTTAATCAAGTGTATTAACCTTAGAAGTTTAAGGCTGCTCAAATAACTCATCAATATTTTTTCTTTATGAACATCATTGTGTGTGTTTGTGATGTGTGTGTGAATCAACATCATTTATTTTTCCAGAAACAAACATTAGAACTCTTGGTGCACCTTCTACTTCCCACCCTGCATATCAACGAATTGCTGGGAAAGGCCTTCCTGAGCTACTCTTCTCTTTTCTGGTTTGCAGACAAGTTGAACTCTTTTAAATGGCAAAGAAGCAATTTCTCTTTGGCCAAAAAGAGAAACTCAGGGGAAGAAAAAAGGCAAGCCTACTTGTGAGCCTCCCAAACTGAGCAAGTTTGGGAGCAGCATATGCGGTCTCAGTTTTGGAAACCACAATCTGCTACTCATCCCTAACTAGATGGTGGGACAGAAATGTTGATGCTGAAGCGACCACGGAAATATGCTTGCACTTACCCAAAACAAACTTGCAAAATCCAACTTTCACTGCTTCAGATTTTTAAGTGGGAAGATTCTCCCCATGTTGCATTTTGAACTACTTTTTACATTTGTTAAATGAGGACCCTTCAAAGACTTGAAGGGCACAGTTGGAAAGATGGGAGTCTTACTTTATGAAGTAGGAACCCAGTAGTTGCCTACGAAAATTTCAGCAAAGCCCCCTCCTCAATATTAGACTAGCTATATGTGAAGAATGAGAAATCGGTGTCAAACATATCGACAGTAAACAATTACCAGAAAAATATGCCCACCAAGTAGTCATTCCCTTATTGCTGAAAGTCTGTCATCCATATATTAAGGAATCCTCGTCACAAGATGTACTTTCCTGGGTTTAAAATGCAATGCATTCTTGGAAAAGTACCAAGGCTGGCAAACAAAGGGAGCTGAGGAATTTCCCTTGAGGCTATATCCTCAGACACATGAACTGGGCTAAATGACTCCTGAAACCTTCCTGAAGATAACCCCCTAAATCTGCTCTGTAAACTTCAATAGCTCATCTCACTGAGGAAAGGACCAAAATAAAGAGACCTGCTGTCAGTCCAGATACAAATGCTAGAGGCGGGGCATCCCACAAGGATCAGCACTTGCCTTGCTGGTTCCCAGGGTTCCAGTCCTGGCTGGAACTGGCTCCACAAAAACCAAACAAAACCCCCAAAACAAGATGAACAAATACAAATTCTAGTTGATTGTCCATTAGCTCTCTCCACATCCAAGGCACAAGAAAGAATTAAGCCTGCTTAATTATCTATTGATTAGGGCTCTGTGATTTGGAAATGCTAGATTTACAGTATAATCTAGCTATAGATCATAATGAATACTAACTCACCATTCAAAAGAAAGCTAAAATCATTGTCAATATCAGAGCAATCCAGCAAGATGGCAAAGTCTAAACATCATTTCACAAAATGTGCTACACAAATTTTAATTCCAGGTTGTTTATTAGTAGATGAAACTGACATTCTACTAAGAATTCATTTTAATGCTCCATAAAACAGTTAAATTTTGCAATTTGCTTTCCCCTATATATTGGTATCACCATTGTGGAAAACTTCCTTGAGAAGCTAAAACTACTTGATTCACCATCTGATCTAGCAGTATGCTTCCGGTACCTATCCAAAGAACATGAGTGCAGCAAATTTAGAGATTTTTTATACTCTAGTATTTATTGCAGCACTGCTTAAAAGTTGTATATACCTCAATGTTTGCTGCACAATGTTTGTTTACAATAGTTAAAATATAGAAGCTTTCAGTGTCCTTTCATACCTGATTGAATAAAGAAACGGTGGTATCTATATGCAATGGTAAGAAAATCTGCCAGTAAAAATAGAGGGAAGGGCTTATGCAAATTGAGGTAATGGGGGAGGGGAGATAGAGTAAAACAATGCTGCCAGAGAGTTAGCTCAGACGGAACATGTGCTCCCTGTCAGAGATGGGGTTCGACTCCAGTCCCTCCACGAGCAAGCCCACACACTGAGTAGCTGAGTGGCTCCTGAGAGCTGTGTGCCCCCTGAGCACTGCCAGATGTGGTCCTTACACCAAAAAGCATAACAGAGAAGGGGAATAGTGTATGATTTCACCTATGTGTACAATATAAGAAGATAAATTGATGAACAGACAAAATGAAGGTGGTCCAGTGAACACAAAAACGAGGTATCTGAGGAGTCAGAAGAATAGGAGAAATGGAGGAGGGGCACTTTGAACAGAATGACAGTACTGAATATTTTGATATTTTAATAAAATAAAATATCCCACATATTGTGGCACATATATATAGTCACACAACTATGTTCCATTCAGAATTGACTGCTATTTAGAATCCCCCTCCCCCAACAATGTTAAATTTATTTTAATCAGATGATTAAGCTGCAAAGATTGGCCAAATGCTTATTCTTAAATTAGAGCTCCTGGAGGAATAGTATGACAAGGTGATAACCTAATAATCATTGGCAAAGACATCATTTTCTCCAAAGGATGGCACCCAAGCAAAATAGGTAATGATTACTCATGCCTAGAGTCCATAGCTTTAATTAGCAGCTTTCTGAAGATGCCTCTTGGATTCTGCAGACTGCACTGGCAACCATGAAAGAAAAAAGAAAACGTCCTGGCACTTCGCAGAGTACAGCTAGAACTCTGGAACCCAAGGCTCAGACACAGCAGGTCAAGTTGGCCAACGCCTCAGGGTTCCAGGAGAGGGACTGTCCAGGCGCTGACAGCCATGGGCAGCGACACTGCCTAGCTCAGGGTCCCAAATACTCCTGGTTTGTTTCCTTGAGCCGAGGACCAAACGTTTTTAAAAAGTATTATTATTCTTTGAGAAACCAGTGGGTGGCACAGATGGGAAGTGGGAAGCTGCAAAAGGGAAAAAGATCGACCTCATTGGAGTTGCGCTCAGAGCCCCGTCTCCAAAGGCGCGTCCTGAGGACCCAGATGGCCCCCTCAGTTCGCAGCCTGCGCCTTGCCAGCAGGTCACCGCAGGTCACCGACGCCTCCCTGAGCCTCTTGTCAGCAAACCCGGTACTCAGACACCCAGATCGTCTCCTCACTTATAAGAGCCGGCAGACCATTGCAATAGAACCTTCTGTGGCATGTTCTGGACACACCACACACAACAAGCACTTTACAAAGCACGAAAGCTTTAAAAATAACTCTTAAGTCTTGAAGCTGCTCTTGATTATCGTGAAAGGCTTTTGTCATTGTGCTGATCCTCTAAAAAATAAAAATAAAAACATCTCACTTCTCTCTTGCCACTTGTTTACTTGATCCTTTTTACTTTCTTTTCTTTTTTTGTTTTTATTTCTATTTTGCTCTTTGGGGCCACGCCCAGCGGTGTTCTTGGCTCTGAGTTCAGGAATTACTCCTGCCCGGGCTCAGTGCAATAGAGGACATAAACATTGCAGAGCACTAGTTGGCCATAAAATAAAAACAATCAGGCAATTTGCTGTTTGATGGTTGGATGGTTGGATCTGGAGTGTGTAATGCTGATTAAGTCAGATAGAAGGAAAGACAGATAAAGTATGGCCTCTCACATATGTTGGATATAAAGAAATAGAGTAAGGTAATAAGAAATGTCCAAAGGAACTTGAGATCTGGTCAACATAAGCGAGGTTTTAAGAGAGGAGATAAAATGAAGTGGGGGGGGATGGGGGCACAGTGTGGGAAGGAAAGGAGCACTCAGTGAAGGAAAGGAGCACTCAGTGGAGGAAAGGAGCACTCAGTGGAGGAAAGGAGCACTCAGTGGAGGAAAGGAGCACTTCGTGGAGGACGCTGTGCTAGAACTTTGCATGCAGGAAACCCTATCGTTAACACTACTATAAACCACAGCGTTTAAAATGTTGCCCCTAGGATGAACCCCAGAGGCACGGCAGAGCCTGGCAAGCTATGCCAAAAACAGTTACAATAATGGACCTCATTCCCAATGAATGGAGACATTACTGGCGCCCACTTGAGCAAATTGATGAACAACGGGAAGACAAGTGACAAGTGACAACTTAAATTTAAAATAAAACACTAATATTTGACAGTCCTTGGACCTCAGTATTTTCAAGTTCCCAGGGTCTATGTGCATTCGATCTTTTGACGCTACCCTCCTTGTAGAGCTGTTCATTGTGTCTGTTAATAAATTCTGCACTTTTTGCTATTTGAGTCAAGATATTTGGTTGGTGAGAAAGAAACTTCGAGGGAGGAAAGAAGAGTAGAGAACATCCCACATTACAAGTTTGGTAACGGGACTTAAGAAATTCCACTCAAAAGCCAGTAAGGTGCCCAGTCCATGGGCATGATCCTGTAGGCTAAGTTCAATCTTTTTTTATCCATGGAGACACACCTGCTCCGTAGTCAGTGCTCTGTGCCTCTGAAGAAAGAATCTCAGAATGGCGGAGAAGTGCATGGCTTGGCATAAGGGCTGTTAAAATAAAACACCTATGCTTCGAGTTATTGAGAAGGCCTTGGGTGGCCAGCTACATCAGGCACAAGCTCTCAGTCGCTAAACTTCAATGCTGAACTGTAACACTTACAAGAGCCAAGATGGCATGATGCGATAGAGCGTGTGATGTTGGAACATTGTATACTACAAGAGCATCTTTAGATGCAAGGTTCTTGATCAAGGGGCCTGTCTTGGACCTTAATTTCTCTGTTATTGAAAAAAAAGGTCTACTCTCGACTTAATGTAGGAATTTCATTAATCTGTTTTCAGGGCTTAGAACGGTGCCTATTAGTCAATAAACGTGATTCTTATGTTTTCTGGCAGTATTAACATTTATGTTAAAGGATGTGTAGACTCAGAGCCCAGCAACGCAAACTTTCCCACACTTTGGATTTGTCCTAAACCACAGCCAAAGGAACTTCCAGTTCCAGAACCGAGCTTACGAACTGCTGTTCTGTGAATTTTAAAGAAATTTTTACTTGGTTCTCAGTAAATACAGATAGCATATGGATAGTCTGATCATTAGCTTCATTGTTTTATTCCAACTCTTCCTGCCATTTAATGATAAGTTCTTTATAAAATTAATCTACTTAGACTCGTCTTCCTCATCTATAATGGGAAAATAATACAAACCAAGTTGTAGGCATGATAATAAGAGTGAAATGAGTTGAGGGGGATGACAGGTATCACAGACTCTGTGTGAAGTCTGGTCACCATATCTCAGTCTCCTTCCCTTCACCTTACTTAGCCCTTTATTATGATGTTCGGGGGGAATCTCCACCCAAGGCTTCAAGGGCGGTTTTAAAGGGTAGGCTCAACTTACACAGACAGCACTGATGACCTGGAGTGTGGATAGGTCTGAATACTGATCAATGGAAACTGAAGGATTGATTTCTGGGATAGGGCCCCAGATACCTCGGCATTGTTCATGCCTGTTACTGTTGTGAACATTTCTTAAACTCATATGCTAGACCAACAGTCTGGAATCAGAAAACCATCAATGACTAATAACTAAATAAAAAGTTCAATAGCGAAATAAATCAAAGAAATGCTTAATTAAGGTCCTTCTAGAACAGGGTGGAGACCATGCAGGTTTCAGGTTTAGCTATCACTAAAAAACAGGGGCAAACTGATTTAGCATATTTCCTAGGGTTACTCAAAAGTAGTGTTTGTCAGGGAACGCCGCCGGGTCCCCAACAGTGTCAAGGCAGAAGTTTTCTTCTACCTTCGAGGATGCCGGGAGAACAGATGAAAACTCACAAGTCCGGTGTAGTTCCAAAAATGCTTTTAATAGTACAAAAGCTCTTCCGCAGCACTCCAATATAATGAACAAACTTTAGCTCTGGTCCGAATTTAGACCATACAAAAGAGCCTAAGTCTCCCACCAAAGAGAGAGGATCTCACCCGAGCTGAGTCCTACCCAGAAGAAAGAGCAAAAGGCCAAAGAGCAAAACGCCAAAAGCCAAAATCAAAAGGCTGAGGAGCCAAAAGCCACAGGAGCCAAAAGCTGAAAGCTGAGGGGCCAAAAGCCGAAAGTGAACAGGCCAAAGGCCCAAAGCTAAAAGGCCCAACGCCAAAAGGTGAAGGGGCCTCAAGTCAGTCCTCTTATATACACCAAAGTAATCTGATTTGTGACAGGTAGGGTCATGTCAACAAATAACTTTAAACAGAGTGTAGTGCCACACCCTATTGCAGGTATAAACAAAGGTTACTGCCAAGGAGTAATCCCAAGATTATCTCTCATGTAAAACACTGGAGAGAGAGAGGGGCTTGGTATAAAGTAATACATCTTAACTTCATGAGCTTCATGTAATCTAGATGGTACCTACAAGGTCCTTTTTATTATTATCTGTGGGTAGGAGCTGGTGCAGCTGTACATCTGGCCAGTCTCTTCTCCAGCATTACTGATGATTACTGTGGGGTTTGTAGCCATGCCCACTGGGTCACTGAAGGTGGAGGGATGAGGGAGGGTCACTCAATTCCCCGCTCCAAGCCCAGTAAGCACAGCCACATCCGCCTACGTGTCTGCTGGTCCTAGGAGCTGTGCTGAACCCAGCTAGGAACTGAGTCGTTCACCTCAGAATCACTGAGAATCACCTGAGAATCACTCAGGTGATTCTGAGTATCGTGTTCTCGTGTACTGATAGGGTCACACTCACCTGCTTAGAGCAAACTAGTATGATCCTTCCTATAGTCTTCCTATAGTCTCAGCATAGCCAGGGTGGTAGTCTCCTGGTAAATTCTAACTGTCCCACGCTGGGTGCAGTGGGTACAAAGAGGAGCTGTGCCCAATCTAGAAAACATAGAAGTCTTAGTAGATGTATAAGTCAGAAGTTATTCAATCAAGGTGACTTCTGTAACTGCCACACCCTCTAGCAGTGTTTTCATAGAAGAGAAGTCTCACCAGAATGAACCTTGGCTTGACTAGATTAAGCTGTGTTGGGCAAAAAAACAAAACTCCCAGAATAGCTAAACCTGTCCTCCAACAGCGTTAAATCAGAAGCATTTTGACTTCTACAGATTAGATGTTTCTGAACATCAATAATTAAATAGCAAATATTTGTGCAGCGCAACTGTTTGTCAGGTAATATGTAAGTCCTGGTGGCATCCTTGGCAAAACAAATACCTTATTCATAAAACTAGCAGTCTAGTAGCTAAGAAAGATATGGACAGCCTACCCACATGATACAGCCCATGGAACACCAAGAGGGTGAAACCAGCTCAGTTCCTAGCTGGGTTCAGCACAGCTCCTAGGACCAGCAGACACGTAGGCGGATGTGGCTGTGCTGACTGGGCTTGGAGCGGGGTGGGTGACCCTCCCCTCATCCCTCCACCTTCAGTGACCCAGTGGGTATGGCTACAAACCCCACAGTAATCATCAGTAATGCTGGAGAAGAGACTGGCCAGATGTACAGCTGCACCAGCTCCTACCCACAGTGGGTAACTGCTTTGGGGCTGAAAACCAGGCCTAGATAATAATCAACTTCAGGGCCAGGTCCTTCCCAGTATCTTGCCCATATATACATTGTAACGATCATTGTAGTTGCAACAAACTGGGGTGGGGGGGCTGATGTGGGTGGTGGGCTTTGGCCTATAGTGGTCGTAAGGGTGCATTGGTGGTCGGACATTGGTTGTGGGAATGGGGCACTGGTGGAGGGATGGGTGCTGGAACACTGCATGACTGACTGAACCCAATTATGAACATCTTTGTAATTATATATCTTATGGTGATATAATAATAATAATAATAATAATAATAATAATAATAATTTTAAAAAGACAGATATGGGGCAAAGAGAATACTGAGGTGAATTTGTAGATGGAAGATAAGAATAGGGGCCAGAGCAATAGCTCAGTGGGTAGGGCGTTTGCCTTGCATGGGCCGACCCAGGTTCGATCCCCGGCATCCCATATGGTCCCCTGAGCACCACCAGGAGTAATTCCTGAGTGAAAAGCCAGGTGTAACCCCTTAGCATTGCCAGGTGTGACCCAAAAAGACAAAAAAAAATTAGAGTAAATTATTATTAAATTGCATTAGGGATTACTTAATGTCATTTAACCTGTTATGGGGTTTAAAAAAAAAACAGCAAAACATGAGAAAGAGAATTGATTCTTTCCTGGACAAAAAAAGAAATAGCATTCGAAAACTGTGCTAATAATTGTTGAAAATTTTAATGCCAGACTAGAATTGAACATAGACAAAGGAATACACATGATAACCCCTAAATGTATGTATGACAAGTCACAATGTGTAAGAGAAGGTTGGGGGGGAGAGAGAGAGAATTCTGAAGAGGAAAAGTGGCTGCTATAGAGGCAGGCTGGGGGAGGGGTGGACATCTGCGGTTGGTGGTGGGAAATGGGCACTGGTGGAGGGATGGGTGCTGGAACACTGGATGACTGAAACCCAATCATGAACAGCTTTGTAATTGTATATCTCATGGTGGTATAATAAATATTTTTTAAAAAGAAAAGAAAAGGGTCCAGGCAAGAAAGATTGAACAAGAAAGGAGGCAAAGGTATAGAGTATTGGAGTTTTGTGGAGGGAAATGGCTCCAGAAGTGACATGGAGAGAATGCAGAGACCCAGCGCTGGGGTCTGAGCTACACCGAGCCCCAAGGCCTCCCAATCTCTGGAACTAGGTTGCCTCACCTTTATCTCTATTTCCATTCACAAACTCTGAGGACAGAGCCTTTTATTTTTCGGCACCTTTTTATTTCTGTCATAAATGTGAATTTCTACATTTTGTTCTCAAGGCAGAGCCTCCAAATAGTCAACAATATCATTTTCCAGAAAAAAAAAATTCCAAATTGCTAGCATTAATTTTTTTTCAGCTTTGTTAATTTTCTTTAATAAATAAGGACCTCCCCATCTTTTCTCAGGGGCTTCAGGAATAACCCAGGAATAACTCGAGCCTGACAGTGCAGGCAGGTGCTTCCCCACTTCATCAAGTAGTTTTGGGAGACAACAAATGTCAGTACCATCCCTGACCGTGTGGAATGAGGTAAGGATGAGGTGCTGGAACTCAGTATAATGCCTGCTTTGGGTATTGAATTCAGGATTTGGGGGGTAACATCTTGTCAGTTTTCAGCTGTTTGGCTGACTAGCTGACGGTCTCAGAACCAGTCCAAAGTCTCTGATCTCCCTTTTGCGAGATTGGGCGTGTTCAGGGTGATATGGCCATAGACCTGAACTCCCCTTAAGACTCTTTCAAACTATGTCTTTGCTCTGCCCTTAGGCGAGCTCAGCCAACCCTTCTCTCAGCTCCTCTAACTCTCTGCCCTGCCAGGCTCTCTGCTCCTCTACTCACTCCCACATGCCAGGCTGAGAACCCAGTCTCAACCGACTCCTCAACTGATTTTCCAACTCTTTTTTTTTTTTTTTTTTTTTGCTTTTTGGGTCACACCCAGCGATGCTCAGGGGTTACTCCTGGCTCTGCACTCAGGAATCACTCCTGGCGGTGCTCGGGGACCATATGGGGTGCCGGGATCGAACCCAGGCCGGCACAGGCCAGCCGCGTGCAAGGCAAACGCCCTACCCGCTGGGCTATCGCTCCGGCCAACTCTTATATATGCTCATAATTAGGATATTGGCCATCCCTTTAACTCTTAAAGGCCATCCCTTTAACTCTTAAAGGAACCCCAACAACATCTTATAAATATATCGTAAAATATCAATCCAATCATTCTGGGTGATAATTTAACTTTTCATCCATTTCCCAAATGACCCAGTGATGATACTCCTTGGAATCTATTTCAAGAACATAAAAACACTGACTTGAAAAGATACGTATGCACCTATCTTCATTGAAGTTTTATTTAATATAGACAAGATACGGAAACAGTCCATGACCAATAGTTAATGTGTGGATAAAGAAATTGTTGTATATATAAACAATAAAATACTACTCAGATGTGAGAAAATATGAAATCTTTCTTTTTTTTTTTTTTAAGTATTTTATTATACCACCGTGAGATATACAAATAAAAAGATATACAATTAAAAAGTTCATGTTTGGGTTTTGGTCATACAGTGTTTCAGCACCCGTCCCTCCACCAGTGCCCATCTCCCACCACCAACATCCCCGGTTCCCTCCCCCTTCCCCAGCCCTGCTCCATGGCAGGTTCTTTATTTCTTTCCCTTTCTCTCTCTTTCTCTTTTCCTTCCCTTCCAGACTATGGATTACAGAACATACATTAAAAGGTTGTCATTTGTATCCTTTTGCCTCTATTTAATGCTCAGTTCTAGGTTGGCATTAGTACCCTCGACTATTGTTAGCCCCCTGTTCCATTTTCTGTCTTACCTAAACTCTGACTTCCACACGTTTGTGATAATCTCCACCTTTGACAAGACCTCCTGATATATGTTTCACTTGACCTTGGATATTGGTATCATAATATGTACATATATATTTATGCCATGCAAATAAATGCAGTCATTCTGTATCTGTCTCTCTCCTTCTGGCTAATTTCACTCAACATAATCTTCTCCATGTCCATCCATTTATAGGCAAATTTTATAACTTCATTTTTCCTAACAGCTGCATAGTATTCCATTGTGTAGATGTACCAAAGCTTCTTTATCCAGTCATCGATTTTCGGGCACTCTGGTTGCTTCCAGATTCTGGCTATTGTGAATAATGCTGCTATGAACATAAAAGTAGGGATGGTGTTTCCGCTGCGTATTTTTGGTTTCCCAGAGTAGATTCCCAGGAGTGGTATGGCTGGGTCAAATGGGAGTTCAATTTCTAGTCTTTGGAGGAAAGTCCATATTGTTTTCCAGAAAGGCTGTACCAGCCGGCATTCCCACCAACAATGGATGAGTGTCCCCTTTTCCCCACATCCACGCCAGCACTTGTTGTTCTTGCTCTTTTGAATATGTGCCAGTCTCTGTGGTGTAAAGTGGTATCTCATTGTTGTTTTGATTTGCATCTCTCTGATGATTAGTGATGATGAGCATTTTTTCATATGTTTTTTGGCCATTCGAATTTCTTCCTTGCTGAAGTTTCTGTTCATTTCTTGTCCCCATTTTTTTGATGGGGTTGTTTGTTTTCTTCTTGTAAAGTTCTACCAGTGCCTGATATATCCTGGATATTAACCCCTTATCAGATGGGTATTGGGTGAATATTCTTTCCCATTCTGTGGACTGCTTTTGTATCTTAGTCACTGTTTCTTTTGAGGTGCAGAAGCTTTTCAGTTTCATGTAGTCCCATATGTTTATCTTTTCTTCTAGTTGCTTTGTTAGTGATGTTTCACCTTTGAAGATGCCTTTAGCTTCAATGTCGTGGAGGGTTTTTCCTATATTTTCTTCAATGTACTTTATGGATTCAAGTCTGATATTGAGATCTTTAGTCCATTTTGATCTGATTTTTGTGCATGGTGTTAGACACAGGTCCAAATTCATTTTTTACACGTTGCTGCCCAGTTTTCCCAACACCACTTGTTGAAGAGGCTTTCCTGAAATCTTTCTTCCTGTTGCAATGTGTAACGGAGCCAGAGGGCTCACAATAAGAAAAACTAGACAGAAACAAAAGGACAAATTTGGTATATAAAGAAATAAAAAAAAGGAACTAGGTGAAATTTGATGATCACAAACTGTTGGATTTTGAATACAGACCTGAGATTAGAAAATTTGGTGAGGGAGGGATTGGGGTGATAGAGAGAAAAGGGAGAGGTGGATTACAAGTGAAACCAAGATATATAGAAGGTTCTTGGGCACTTTGGCAATGATAGAGAGGCATCGATCATGTTCATGGTAAGCATTAACATAAATATCACTGTAACCAGTTACCTCAGTTACACGTAAGAAAATGTTTCTCACTTAAGATCTTAAAAATAAGATAAGCATATGTCAAATAAATATTTGTTATGTTAACCTGTAGATGAAGTAATGTAAGTAGTACTGATAGAAAATATTTCATATGTATTTCTCTTTTGATCTTATTTGTGGTGAAGTCAGATGATTCACTTAGCCTTTAAAAGGTAATTAACAACTCAGACCTCAGTTGAAAGCATGCAGCTGCCTTGAGGTACAAGAAGAAGAAAGAATCTTGATACAAGTTAAGAGCTACAGTCTGGGTCCTTTACACAGCAAATATCCTGGCTACAGGAATGATTAGAGTGATATGGATGACTTTAACAGGCCCATCTCATTATTAAAAATAAAACAAGCACACACCCACACACAAAATAGATTTGGGGAATTGTTGGTGGGAATGTTGACTAGTACAGCTTTTCTACAAAAAACAATATGGACATTTCTCCAAAGACTAGACATTGAGCTCCCATTTGACCCAGCCATACCAGTCCTGGGAATATACCCTGGGAAGCCACAAATACGCAGCGAAAACACCATCCCTACTTTTATGTTCATAGCAGAATTATTCACAATAGCCAGAATCTAGGAACAACCAGAGTGTCCAGAATCGATGACTGGATAAAGAAACTTTGGTACATATACACAATGGAATACTATGCAGCTGTCAGAAAAAAAATGAAGTTATGAAATTTGTCTATAAATGGATGGACATGGAGAGGATCATGTTGAGTGAAATTAGCCAGAAAGAGAGAGACAGATATAGAATGACTGCATTTATTTGCATGACATATATATGTACATATTATGATACCAAAATCCAAGGTCAGGCAAAGCATGGAACAGGAGGTCTTGTCAAAGGTGGAAATTATCACATATGTGTGGGAGACAGAGACTAGGTAAGACAGAATGGAACAGTGTGCTAATAATTGTTGAAAGTGCTGATACCAACCTAGAACTGAGCATTAAATACAGGCAAAAAGATACACATGACAACCTCTTAATGTATGTATTGTAATCCACAATGCGGAAGGGAAGGAAAAGAGAAAGGGAGAGATAGAAAGAGAAAGAATACAAGAACCTGCCACAGAGGCAGGCTGGGGGAGGGGAAGGGAATCGGGGACATTGGTGGTGGGAAATGGGCACTAGTGGAGGGATGGGTGCTGGAACATTGTATGACTGAAACCCCAAATATGAACATCTTATGAACATCTTTGTAATTGTATATCTCACAGTGGTATAATAAAATTTAAAAAAAGAGCAGAAAGAAGAAACAAAAGAATAGGTTTCGGGAGATAACTCAAATAGTTAAAATGTACGTTTAGCATATGGGAACCCTAAGTTCTACCCCTAATTGGAGTTCCCTGAGCATGGCTATAATGAATCTAAAATACTCACCTAAGAGATGCTCTCACCAAAACAAAAAAGAACAACAAAGTAGTAACAATTAGCCTTCATTCTACACACACATACACACACACACACACAAGTCTTGATTTGATCTTAAAGGTGTTCATGGACATAAAATCTATGCACTTCTTATAAACTTAACTTTCCATCTACCCCCACTCAGCAACCTAGAGAAAGACTAATCCTTAATAAGTCTTGCTCTAGTATCTTCCTGTCTCCACCAACACACCAAAACCCTATTAAGAAAACAAAAAAAATATGTTAAGGGTTAACTCATAGACCTGGTTCCTTCTGCTAAGGCACTTGATATTGGCTAATATTTGGGGGGTTAACTTTATCATAACTGCAATATGAAAAATGGGGGAAAATAAAATGTAAGGAGGCTCTTCATAGACCTACTAGATTCTGGAACACAATTGGAGCTACAGACACAGCTACTCACAAGACACCTCAGAAAGACACCACCAATAGCTATTCTGAATGAATCTCCAGGAAAAAATGTGGAGACTGTCCACGTTTGGCCAAGTTTCACTATGGCTGTTTCCTGGAAAGTTCTCCAAAGGAAAAAATCTGGTGTGAAGAAAAGAAAGCAATTCCATCGCTCCCATCAGATTTTTGGAGTAAGTCCATTACAAACCAGTGACATTACTTTTACTCATCATAAAACAATGTGTGTTTAACTAATTGTTTTAATGATAGCTTCAACATTTTTAATCTGGATCACAAACACACATGCACCTGCAGATTTGAATATATCCATTAAAACCTGAGAGCAACTTAACCCTTTGAATAATAGCAGCAGATGGCATATATTTTTTACTATTCTTTTTCTCAAAACATAGTCTTGATGATTTACAGATAATAATGTTACTCATTTTCCTACCAAAAATTAAGTTTACTAAAATATATGCTCTATAATACCATTTCTGAATTTGTGAGAATTGTAGCATTTGAAAACAATAAAGTTCAAGTATTCCTCATTTGAAAGACCATTTTATTAGCCAATAATAGCAACATAATATTGTAGGGTCTTTGAAGTTTCCATCAGATGTATCCTTGTAAATGCATAGAATCTAGCAATATTACTTAATCAATACAAACTAAACTATAAGTTATGCAAAAAGTACCCACTCACCCACAACACTCATGAGACAGTGAAGATCATTTGATACTGGGATCAGGAATGAAGAACAAATTAGATCAAATTTATAAAGTAATTCTAGCAGTCCTTTCATTTTCATGGACAACGAAATCACTTAAAATATCCTGTTAAAAGTATATATTTTGGGTCGGAGTGATATCACAGCAGGTAGGGCATTTGCCTTGCACGCCTTCCACCAGGTTCGATCCTCAGCATCCCATATGGTCCCCGAGCACCACCTGGATTATTTCCTGAGCAAAGAGCCAGGAGTATCCCCTGAGCATCACTGGGTGTGACCCCCTAAAAAAAAAGTATAGATTTCTCCCAGGTCACAATTCCCAAGAGTATTGGGCTGTTTAGACTGGCCCTGAGAGAAGAAATTTATGTTTAACAAATGACACAAAAGAATCTTTTTTTTTCTTTTTTGGGTCACACCCGGCAATGCTCAGGGGTTTCTCCTGGCTCTGCACTCAGGAATCACTCCTGGCGGTGCTCGGGGACCATATGGGATGCCGGGATCGAACCCGGGCCGGCATGGGCCGGCCGCGTGCAAGGCAAATGCCCTACCCGCTGGGCTATCGCTCCGGCCCCCCAAAAGAATCTTAATATAAGTGGTGGTCAGCACTTCAGTGGACCTTCAACAATTCCTGGTACAAATCCGTTGACTAAAAAGGCATGCTTGAAGCTAGTTTGCAGGGCCTTAGTTCCTAAGACTTCCACCTTTTCACAAATAGCACAGAAAAAGTCCTTTCACCATTGTTTGTGCCTCAGTTTTCTCCAAAAACTGGATACAATATTGATCAACAATACTAACATTATTAAATTATTTCATTACCATTACATAGTGTAAATGAAAATTCTTTGCAGAATTGGGAACTAAGTAGATGAAGGTGCTGTAGGGAAAAATAATTTTTACACTTTGTGCTTTAGGGGGTTCTGAAGAAAGGAGTCTTTCTTTTTTTTTCTTTAAGTATTTTATTATACCACCGTGAGATATACAAATAAAAAGATATACAATTAAAAAGTTCATGTTTGGGTTTTGGTCATACAGTGTTTCAGCACCCATCCCTCCACCAGTGCCCATCTCCATACAAATAAAAGGATATACAATTAAAAAGTTCATGTTTGGGTTTTGGTCATACAGTGTTTCAGCACCCGTCCCTCCACCAGTGCCCATCTCCCACCAACAACATCCCCGGTTCCCTCCCCCTTCCCCAGCCCTGCTCCATGGCAGGTTCTTTATTTCTTTGCCTTTCTCTCTTTCTTGGGAAGAAGGAAAACGAGCATTAGTTTGATCTTCGTGAGCTGTATGAGGTTTGCCAGAAAAGCAGAATTGGTAACAAGTGAATACAATTATCCTGCCATGTCTGAAAGCTTGCTTGATGCCACTGTGCTCTTATGAGAAATCTATATTGGTGCCTTAAACTCTGGCCAAAAGTCAAAGAGGATTTTCATTTTGGCAATAAAGGGGGAAAAGGGGAGGGAGTGATCAGAGTTTGTTTAGCAACAGCTGTTCTAAAAGTAGCAGTATCCGAGGATCAGTGGTATTGAGCAACTGGGACCATAAGAAAAGATGATGTATCTGGAGAGTGTGAGAGAAATTAGAGGGAGAGGAGCAAACTCAGGATGGTATCTCTCATATCACTGTATCACTGTCTTCCCGTTCATCATCGATTTGCTCGAGTGGGCACCAGTAACATCTCCATATGACCTGTCTCATGCTAGTAGAGCCCAAGGGCACCTGCTTGCTCGAGGAACAGAAAGAGCCTCAAACCATTCCATAAGGTCATGGGAATGAGGTCTATAATTTACTGGTATTTGGCATATCAAATACGACATGGGTAGCTTGCCAGGCTCTGCCGTGCGGGTAGCATACTCTTGTAGACATCTCTAAAATCCAGCATTTATCGATGAACTGCGTGGCCGCTTGCGGTCGCATGAGCGGGGCTGTGATAGGCTGTTCTGCTGGGGAGTTCTGATGAAGGGAAAGGGAGAATATTGAAAGTCATTTAGAAGTCCATGGAGGAAGGATGTTGATACTCTGGTGGGTGTGGTTTTGCAACATTCAGCCCCGGATGAAATCTGACCATCTTGTAGGTGGGCGGCCACATGATCTTTTGACATCCCGTGGGATCTAGTTGGTAATGGCTCTAGTCCAGAGGCCGCCTCCAAATCACATGTGATCTCTCATATATGGAATATAAAGAGAGTTATTAGGGGTATATCAAATACTCAAAGGTAATAGAAATCGAGAGCAGAGAAGAACTAGTATTCAGTAGGAAGTTTGTCACTGTGGGAAGGAGCAGGGGTCAGGAACTTAGGATAATGTGGGAGGGAAAAGTACCTGACACAAAGACAGGCTGCAGGGCATGAAGGAAACTGGACACACTGGTAGAAGACAGGACCCAGGTGAAGGGATTGGTATTGGAGCATTGTAAAACTAAAACTCAATCACAAATATCTTTGTAACTTTGTAATCATTCAATAGAAAATAATTAAAAATTTTTGAGGACTTGATACCGTTCCTGGACCCCAAAGCACACTGGACATGAATTTCTCTGATACATATTTGTGTTCAGTTTTCCCTTCTTATGACGGCATTGTAATATTGGCTTAGCACCTACCCTAATAATTCCTTTTAACTCTATCACCTCCCTGAAGATCCTCTCTCAAACTACAGTCACATTCTGAGTGAGATACTGAGATGTTGGGTCTTCAGCATATTAATGGGGAGAGGTAGATAACACAATTCAACTTGTAACACAGGTATGACAAATATTCTGTTTTAAAAAACAAAGTATGAACAAATTATAGAAACTTTCCCATACTGTTTTTAGGGTATCTATGCCTATAGCATTGTGTTAAAGGCACTGTCTATATTTTAAATATTTCAAATGTTGTATAATATTACATTAAATTACATACAATATAATTTAAACAGTTCAGTTTAATGTCCTTCAAGTCTTTGCTTTTATCTAACGTGGTAGCTACCCCAAGGGATCCTCTGAAAGTACAGGTGCTGATAGAGGTTCTTCTCCATGAGAATGAGTGGCAGGGCTTGTGCACGGAAAGGTTAGTTACTGAGCAACAGAAGACGATTCTTTCATTCTTCTCCAATTATAACCATGGGTGAAAGAGCCAGGCAGGGCAGTATCTAAAAAATATCGCAAGAGAGTTACCGTACCTCTTCCTACCCTGTGATAGCCAGAATTAAACCCTGAACATGCCCCAGTATGACCTCCCCAACCAAATCAAAACAAAACATACATTTCAATACCTGTGCTTCATAAATGACTATTGTTCATGTCTACAATCACTTATAACACCTGTCTCAAAACCACAATTTTAAAAGTCTTCAAATTTCTTGCTGCAGTAGTCAAGTAAACTAGGGTTATAAGTATTAAATTTATTGTTTTAAGATATGCCTTTTTGTCAAGTATACATTTCTTTCAGAAGATCCAACTCATACTTTATTATTAAAAGAATATTGATTTGTACTAATAAAAGGAAACACAATTTTTCAAAGAGCTAAGAAGCAGAACTAGAACCTTCTCAACTCTTGAGAATAAATGAGAGATATAACTAGTATGTATTGCCACATGTCCATAGCATTTTAAACTTTAAAACTTCATATTTGGGGCCGGAACGATAGCACAGCGGGTAGGGCTTTTGCCTTGCATGCAGACGACCTGGGTTCAATCCATGGCATCCCATATGGTCCCCCACAACACCATGAGGAGTAATTCCTGAGTGCAGAGTCAGGAGTAACCCCGAGCATCGCCAGGTGTGACCCAAAGAGAAAATAATCACATTTAAAAAATTCTTTGATTATATTGAGGAAGTTTCCTTCAATTCCCATTTTACAGAGAGTTTCTATCATGAACCGGTATTGGATCTTGTCAAATGCCTTCTCTGCATTTATTGATATGATCATATGATTTTCATTTTTCTTTTTTATTGATATGATGTATTATGTTGATTGACTTGCAGATGTTGAACCATCCTTGCATTCTCGGGATGAATCCCACTTGATCATGGTGTATAATCTTTTGATGACTCTTTAGATTCTATTTGATAGTATTTTATTGAAGATATCAGCATCTGTGTTCATCAGGGAGATGGTTCTGTAGTTTTCCTTTTTCATGACATCTCTGTCTGCTTTGGGTATCAGCGAGATATGTGCCTCATAGAAGCTATTTGGGGGTGTTTCTGTTTCTTCGATTTCCCAGAAGAGCTTGAAAAGGATTGGGAGTAGGTCCTCTTTAAAGGTTTGGTAGAATTCACTGGTGAATCTGTCTGGACCTGGGCTTTTGTTTATGGAAGACTTTTTGATTATTGATTCCATCTCCTCAGTGGTGATAGATTTGTTCAGATATTCCAAATCGTTTAATCCTAACAGTAATACTATGTTGTATCACCCATCCGTCTCCCAGTGCACACTTCCCACTACTACTGTCCCCAGTTTTTCTCCCTCACCCCATCTTGTCTTCCTCTCAATGGTAGATACTTTTATTCTCTCTCTCTCTCCTTTTGCATATTGTGGTTTGTAATACATACAATGAAGGGTTATGATGCATATCAATTTTCAATACTTGGCTCTAGTTTAGCAATACATATTACAGATAAATATATAAGCCAATATATTTTAATTAATCTTTTACTTCTCCTACTCAAATAAAGGGATGAATTCTGTTCTAATATCACAAAGCAAAATATGAGCTCTGTCAGTAAATCTTACTATAAAAATAAAACTTATTTCCAACACTTTTTGAGACATGTGTATTTATGTTTGTGTTAAAATCACAGTTCAATCAAAATTAAGACAATGGGATTTTGCTTCTGGCAGTTAGATTTTTCTCTTTTTGTTTGTGTCTTGAGTTTATCTTTGAAACAAGAATTCCCAGTTCATTTACATTTATACCTGACTTCAGAAAGCATTTGAATTTTTCCTTTCTATAAGGAGCCAATCATGCACATACTCCATACCTTTGAAATGTCTCACAGATATCAGATATTTCAGTTTCATCATTCAGTGTAAAAGTTTAGGGCTTAGTTCAATAGTGACTACTCCTATCCCCTTCTCACCACTTTCTGTGTTATTTTTCTACTTTCCCAAGATTTTATGTATCTTCCAAATAAACTACTTTTAACAAAATATAATCATGTACTTTGTATTTTTATTTTTCCCCAAATTTTATTACACCACTTTTAGACATACAATTGCAAGATGCTCATGTAGAGTTTGGGTTCTACAGTGATCCAACACCCATCCCCTCCACCCGAACCCATCTCCCATCACCAATGTCCCCACCTCCCTCCCCACTCCCACATTCAACTGCTTGGCGGGTTCTGTTTGTCTTTTCTCTCCTCTCTATCTCGCCCTCCCGCCTAACTTTCCTACACATCGTAGAATGCAGTACATTAAAGGACATAACTGTTTCCACTAGTTTGATGGACCATGCGCCGCAAGCGGTTTGCCACGACTTAGGGGCCTCATGGTCAGCATCTGGACAGCAAAGGTGGTGGCTAGTGTGGTGGGCGAAGTTTCATCCAGCTGCTTCCGGGACCCCCCAGAGGTGAAGGGCCCACTCCCAAAAACCATCTGTCTTCCTGGGAGCCCCATGGTCAGCTGAGCCTAGGGAGAGTCAAGTTCCAGCTTCCCCAGCCGCGTTTGAGACTGCATGCTATGTATTTTGTATTTTTAATCTTGTATTTTTCTATTAAGCAGGTGCTCTTACTTGCTCATCTTTTTAGTAATATTGGGTAGGTATTAATAACCCATTTTTAAATGTGGTATCAATTTCTTCCTTTTTTCTAAAGTTTACTGAACTAAAGTTAAAACAATCCAATCTCTCCATACTTTGTCTTCTCCCAACTCCTACGCCACATACATTTTTTTTTCCTGTTCCAGTAGTCAAACTCAGTCTTTTGAGGTCATTAGATTTTCCAAAGAAACCTTGAGGGAAAGACAAAGGTATTGTGGAAATAGTGCTATAATTGCTCCCAATGTCATTGAGTGAATGTCATTTAGTGTCTTGGGATATGTGAAGAATGTGAAGAAATAATGCGAGGCTTCTGGCAAAAATGAGCCCCCCAAAATGATACAGTGTGACTGTCTGCTTCCTAAGGCTGTCAAAAACAAAAACAATTTTTAATATGTTCTGCACATTAGAAAATAAAATCAAATAATACATACTTAAAACTCAACTATCAATAATTTTGTAAATCACATTTAATTATTTTAATTGTAAAAATAAATAATAAAGATCAATAATATTTTGAAAAGATGGAAAAGAAGAAAACTTTACCTTAGTATAAAATTTCTAAAACTACAGGCATGATGTTAAAATTGGCTTTTTCTTCATTAGTGTCACAGTGATGGTAAGCTTTAAATAGGCAAAGAAATTAAGGAATATAAGTTCTTATATTCTCTGGTAAATATTCTGAATTAGAAGTTAGAAGACAGTTCTTTTTTCTAGATGTTTTTGGTGATTACCAATTATGTTTCGACTCAGTGAAGCTACAGGCAAGAATTCTTTTATAAAAAATATTAAATAGCTCTTTTTACAGTACATTTAAATTAATTTCTTTTACTTTTAGAGTGAGAGTATACCACCTACATGGCAGAGCCTGGCAAGCTACCTGTGTTTTATTTGATATGCCAAAAACCCAGTAACAATTATGGACCTCATTCCCATGACCTGAAGGAATAGTTTGAGGCTTTTCCTGTACCTGGAGCAAGCAGATGCCCCTGGGGGTACACTTGCTTGCAACGGGATGTATGGGAGATGTTACTGGTGCCTGCTCAAGCAAATCGGTGAACAACAGGAAGACAAGTGATAAAGTGATACTGTTAGAGTAAAAGTAAGAACAGATGGTGAAGACTTATCTTAAACTGAGACCATAAAAATAAAATAATCATAAAATTTTCGAAAATGAAATAATTTATTTTAAATTTTAAAATATTATTTTAAAATTTTATTTTATAATAATGTATTGTTTTATTTTAAATAAATTATTTTATTTTAAATTTTAAAATAAAATTTTAAAAATAAAATAATCATAAAACCATACAAAAAGATAAAAATAATCTTATCTGAAATGAGAGTTTTTCATAATAGGAATTCAGAAATCATAATAGCCTAAGCAAAGTTCTAATTGCATTTATCTAATGAGCCTCTATAGCATTTTAACTAGTTTAGTCCCATAAACTACAAAGATATATAATGAAATGCACAAAATTTCTATATTGATAGAATATAAAATGGTGAAACATAACTGAGAATCATTGAAAGTATATTGACTGAATTTTTATGATTTTCTTCAAATTTTCTCCATATTTTATTAGTTAAAATATATCTCTATAATTCATTATACATTATTTATAAACTGTGCATATCTTATATTCGAAGATCTGAAAGTAATGCCTTTTAGCACAAGATTATTTGTGACTTTTAAGTTTAGTTTTATTTATGTTTTGTTTTCTAACTCCTTTCTTTAAATAGAAATTTTTTAATAGAAGATTGTGAACAATTTATAGTTTCCATTAATAGAATAAGTCCTACCTCCAAATATAACTGAACAATTTCTTAGGAATCGATATATATTACCTTTGCA